>JACWBX010003450.1:0-17111 GCA_014622435.1 Polypedilum pembai
TACACAGGCAGCCTGTGATTGCCTGTGATAATATTTACAAAAAATTCCGCTATGGAAATTGTAGGTGGCGCCTCAATCATTTTAAAGCGACATCTACAATTTCCATAGCGGAATTTTTTGTAAATATTATCACAGGCAATCACAGGCTGCCTGTGTAACAACACTGTTTCCATCTTCCTGTTTGTATCTAGATTATCAATTAATCATTAAGTAATATGAAGAAGGTTAATGTAGTAAAGAAATTTATGTATAAGTTTTAATTGGAACTAACTGATAAAGTTCAACTTCAAAAATTCAAATATTATTCAGAATATTTTATATAGCTAGGCCCTGTGTTTTATTATAAACTCAAAAGTAATATTCATCTTTTTATATATTGAGAATCGCCTTATAACAAAAAACAATGAATTTTTGAAGTACTTTGTAGGGAGTGTTCCTGAGTGAGAGAAGAAAGAAATAATTATGAGATGAAGGTGTGAAATGAATTTCTTCATGTCTTATTGTCTTTTGCAATGCGTCGGTGTTAAAATTCTCTGCATTTTAATTGATTGATTATCTTGCAATGAAATATTTCTCAATATTTTTAGAGATGAAAAAAAGAATTTCTTTCGATTTATTGAATGAAATTTTCTCAAATCAGCTTCTGTATATTTTATATGTCTTTTAACATGCAACAAAGTCAGATTTAAATTTGAAAGAGAAAAAGAAAAGAAAAGAGAAAAAAAATTTATGGAAAGTTGATTTTGTTTCTTTTTCATATCTAATGGAAGAGAAAAAGGGTTTTTGATATCTCATAGGATTTTTCGAATGCAAATGTTTAAAAAATTGTATTTGCCTACATTTATCATCATCATCAACCTTTTCATCTTTTGAATATCGAAAAAAGAGAAACTACTAACTCAGCATTAGCAGCAGCAATACTGTTAAATGAGGGTGGCGTGTGTTTTGTACAAAACAAACAACAATAAGTGAAGAGTAATGCAATTTGATGTTTGTGCAAGCAAACACGTGTCCTAATATAAATATTATATAAAAATCTTTTATCTCCAATTGGAAATGCAATATCAACTCTTGAAAATGTCAATAGCTCTCTTCTTACTCACTTCTCACTCAATTGATAGGCATTGAGGAATGAAATGACTTTAAATAATTGAAGTTTGTAAAGAGAATGACAGGCATTTCAACTTTTTTTATTTGAATTTTCGCAATTAGGTGCGAGCAACTCATTGCCAATGGAATCTGACGTATTTATTTGATGAATTCTTTGTGCTTGCGCATGCGACGCTAAATCACGCACTAATTCCAATCTAATCTATATTCTTCATGTTTCGAGGGAATTAAATTAAAGACAGAGATTGAAAGAGATTCAATTTATTGAATGAATGACGGAATGTTGTGATATATTTGGCGACAAGCAATTATCTACATTTATGGAATTTGAAATTGATTATTACGATTCTGAGTTGCTGCTACTTGCTTGCTCGATTGCTTACTCGGTAGACTTTCATTTCAATCAATCATGCACTTTGATGAATCAACGTCTTGCTGACATCGATAGGTTGCTACTAGAAAGTTATTCTGCTAAGAAATAATAGATTATTGTAATTTGAATTTTGGATGAGTTTTTTAGGATTATTGCTAGATTTCAGAATCTGTAGGAAACTTATAATTGTTTGTAGAACTATTTGTGATTCTATTTTAGATAGTTGACTGATGCCTGATATTGCTAGTTACTACCAACTGATAATAATTACAATGTAATTTGTAAATTAAAGTTTATTTAGATTTTTTTGATGTTCAACATACAAATTGAATGTTTTAGTGCTCAGCACTTAATATTTGAGTGCTTCAATGTTCAACAATAAGTGTTTGATTGTTACAAAACTAAGCCTTAGACTTTGAAAACTTTTATGTTCATCTTTGAATGCTTGTGTGTTTTGATGCTCAATAATTAGTGTTTGCAATTATAGATGATTTAGCAAAAGAGGACCATAAAGCAACTTTAAAAGTGCTAATATTAATATAATTTAGTAAAAAATAAGATAAAACAAAAATTTAAAGTCTATGTCATTATTTCTTAGCAAAACATACATCTATGTGCACGTTGTTACTGCTGTTACGATGATGATGATGATATATATGTGTGTAATATAAGCTCTTCATTTTAATAGCGATTTTTTTCGATAAAAACATTTATTATAGTACTAGAACAGCTACCGGATATTACCATTCTATATTGCGAGAATGCTTGCATTTGATCAACAGATATATTTTGTGAAAAAACACATTAACTGTGTCGCCTATCACGATGGCTACTGTTTCATTCATGGTCACTTCACTTCACTTTTTTTTCTCTTTCTCACTCACTCACTTGCTTTGCAATATTGTATGAATATTATGTATAGTGTATTTAACTTGATGATGATGCATGGCGAGTGTGATTGCGTATACTTGCAGTCTGGCATTTTGTCTTATATTTTTATATATATTATAAACATTAAGATTGAATAATTTATGTGATGCGTAATCATACTTATTACATTGAATATCTAGACATTTTAATATTCGAAACACACAAAAAGACAAGAACTATATCAATCATAATGACTTTAAATAATAGTCATAAAATTAATGATAATGAAATGTTGATTTGTTTTACAAACGCCCAAAAATTAATTTTTCTTTTCTTTTTCTTTTTTTTTACATATGTCAAGCGAATGATCATAAAATTAGTCTCAAGTGCAATTTGTACATAATAATAATAATAATAATAATAATTCTTCTTTTTTCTTCATCTTTAAGCATAGTTTTTTTGCTTTATTTAAATTTTACACGAATCGTTATTGTGAATTGTTGGTGGTTTGGTATGCATATAACATAAACGACACAGAGAGCTAATTTTAATAAATTCAATTAGTTTTAATTTTCTCTCTTTCTTCATCTTTATACTTATTGCTTCACACTCACTCATATCAATGTCAATGGGAGGAAAAATTTGAATATTTAAGAAACGCACGACATATCGCACTCTCTATATTACATATATGTGATAAATCTATGCGCGAAGAATGCTAATTTATGCGAAAAATGAAAACTATTCATTCCATATTCGTTCGCTAAGTTTTTAGTTTTTTGCCATGTAATTAAACTAAATATTTAACAAAATCGCGAGGAATTATTAATGTAGGATGTTAATTAACCTAACAAGCGATGAATGAGAGAAACTAATTTGAATAATTTTCAACATACACATAAGTTTATCACATTCGTCAGAGGGATCTGTAGAAGAAGAAGAGTCAAGAAAGCATTGCGTGTGGTAAAAAAAATTCAATAAATTGTTGAACATAAGAAAATAAAATAAAAAAACTATCAGCTCGCTATTTTTTTCCTCCTTTCATGCGACCCAATCATACATTAAACGCGATTCTGATTGGATAGCAATTGTAATGAAAAGAGAAAAGAAAAGGCCTCAAGATGTTTGGTTCATTCAAAGCTCTTTCTCTCTCTCACTCTCATTGAATGTTTCGATTGATTCTTTTTTCTTTCTTTTTCGAATAAATACATCTGGATTCTGAATTATTTATAAACTACGCATATAAGACAGAAAGCGAGCAAAAGAGTCTTGAGGCAAAGAAATCTTACTTGTAAGAAATAATAGAAACTTTTTACCTCTTCAACAGCAATTAAATCTTTAGAAATTCAATTTATTCTTATTTTTCACTTATTATTCATGGTTTATTTATATGTATAACTCTATTTATAATCACTTTATTTCTTAATTTAATTTTCACAAATTTTTATTTTTGTTTACATTTAAAAGGTAATAATTTAGTTTCGTTAAGTTTCAAAATTTTCATTAAAAAAAGACGAGTAATTTAAGTTAAAGAAATTTCTATAATTTCTTAGTCTTAAAGCAATTCATCAAAAATGTATGGGTATGATATTTAATTACACACTTTTTTGACAAAATAAAGTCAATGAATGTTTCTCTCGATCTCAATGACATCTGGTCACGCTCTTCATATTCGATTTCCATTCAGTGATTCGCAAGAATTTTAATTTGATTTCTAATAACATGAAAAGCATCTGCCCGAATATGGCCATTAATTATGGCCTGCTTCTTTTATGAAATCATAAGAATAATGGAAAATTAAAATCGAATAAAAATGCAGTTTTCAATTAGCTCACTTTGTGAGTGAGTTTGTGTGTGCCATTTATCAATAATAAAAATAATTAAAATCGTGTGTGAGTGTGTAATATGAAGTAAGTTACCTCGAATGGGGCATTTAAAAGCGTAATGACATATTTTTCTGCCTCGAAATTCTCATTATAAAATTCCATCAATCAATTCAATGATTATTGCATTTTCTGTATTCTCTTTCTTTTTTTTATTTTTCATTGCATTTAGAGCTTTAAGACTCGCACTAATGTATCAATTGCAATGAAAACATGAAAAAATGTTTCATTCTTTCTCATATACAATGACCATTGCTGCTGGCTGCCATTCAAACTCCTTCTTTTTGCCACTGTATTTCATCATCATCATTCTCACCATATATCAACATCATGATCAAAAAAAATAAAATTTTCAAGTTGATTATTTTGTTTTAAGACTGACTGAATTCAAGTGACATCTTTTAAACAGTAATTTACTACAATCACATCGAAGATTCCCAGGCTTACTCTTTTTTACCTTTTTTTAACTTCATCGAAATAAATGCTAATTAAAAATTCATAGAATGATTCTCATTGCATTACCAAAAATGTTAAAAACAATTTTCTTTCTTTTTTTTTATTTATTTTGGGTGATTCTATAAGATTGTTACAAGATAAATTTAGAATGTAATTATAGCAACAAGTTTTCTAAAGAAAAAATATCTTCTAGCTTCAAATTTATACTTTTCTCTGATTATTAAAGTTTTTATCTTTCGACAATTCTTTTTGATTACTTTACACATTGCTTCAACACTATCAAATAATGGCCAATCAATTTTAAGCTCTTCCAAGTCAGGAAAACAAGTCAGCATTGTCTTAAGACAATCCAATGATTTTGTGTTACGAAATATTTGAAAATGCAAAATTTTAATTCCACTGCATTTGTTGAAAAATGTCAAAAGTTCTTCGGTAAAATCAATTGGATCACATGAATAATAATAAATTTGAAGTTTCTCTAAATTTGCAAAACAGCTTGTTGGTTGAATGCTTAAAAGATGAAATTCTCTATTTGTATAATCATTAAGACCAATTGATAAATCTTTTATTGCTGTAATGAAAAAAAATTATTAAAAATTTGCTTAAATTCTTTAAATTTTCCATAACTTACGTCCACAACGTTGAAGTAAATTTAAACCACTTTCAAGATTACTCATCAATGTCAATTTGTCAATTTTTTGAACTTTTCCTTTTGAAATTAATTCCAACCCAGCAACAGTAAGTTTTTCAAGTTTCATTTCATCAAAAATAAATTTATAAATTTCCGAATCACGTGGATGATCTTGCATGTGCACATATTTAAGATTTTCCTTTTGTTTTCTCATAAATGAAATATTATTTGGTTCAATTGAATAAATTTTAAGTGTTTCTAATTTGCATGGTAAATTTTGATTTAAGTAAAATTTACTTGACAAATCAAGATGTTTGAGATTTGGTATATGAGTGAGAAATTCATGTAAATTATGATCTGATAGAATTAAATTGTTATAGCCTTTGAGAATCAATGTGTCGATATTTTTATTCTGTTTGAACAACATGATGCTTAATTTCCCTAAAGGATCACCAAAACTTTGATAAGTTGGTAAAACTATGGTCAAAGATTTTAATTTAGGCAAAATTATGTCGCTTGCTGTAGAATCTTGATCTATCAAATCAGTATTATTCAGTTGTAAATGTGTTAATTCTTGCAATGGTTCCAAAAGTTCAACAAATTCATTTAAATTAAATTTGAAGTCAAAAAATTCAATTTTTGTGATTGATTTTTGATATTTTTCAACAACTTTAACGAAAGGTTCTTTTGAAGATTTTAAGCTAAAAGTATCATTTAAAATTACATTTTTGATTGGAACATCTGGCAAATTATCACAAAAATTTGTTTTAGAAATAAATTCTTTATCAACTTTCATCACAAATTTATTCATTAGCATTGAAGAATTTTCAAAAATTTCTGTCCATCTGTTAAAATAAAATCGAAATTAGTTCCACATTTTTTAAAAAAATTAATTAATTTAAACTTACTGTTTGCAAATATTCATCGCTTTCCACATAGAATTATTATCCAAATAATTGAAAATTTTAATTAAAATTTCGTCAGGTAGAATTTCAATGTAATTTTCCATTTTTAAACTTTTTTATGATAAAATTGTTTAATCTGTGAATGAAATAGAACTGATGAAGATTCACAAAAAAGTTCTTGATTTATACTCAAATAAATTACCTGAAAGTTTTTGCAAAATAAAATTTGTTTTTGATTTCAGGTAGATAAATTTATAATATTTACGTTAATAAAATTTATTATTTGAATATAAATAATGCACATTTTCAACACAAATAAACGTTTTTAGATTTTTACTTTATTAATTCTTTTAAAATTATTGATATGATACAGATAGCAATAAATAAAACTGAAAAAACAATTAATAGCATATAAAAGTTGTAACATATGATTGCTTTAATTTATTTTATCTATCTTCATTATCTCTCTATACTCAAAGTGAGAGCATTCAAGTCAAAGCTTATTTAGATTTTTGTGTTTCCTTTGCACGAGTAACTAAAAATACTTTAAGATTTTCCTTTTACTTGCTGTAACATGGCAAAGACTTACAAACGAAAAGCGAAATGTATTTTTAGTTTTTTTTTGATGACATTACAAAATAATCACCAACATCAGAAAATTTTGAAACAGAGTTGCGCACCGGCATTTGCCGGCGGCCGGTACCGGCTATTTGCCACTTTAAATCTTGAATATTTAGGAAAATAATCTATGTGGAAGCTTGAAATCTTTTGCAATCGTGTTTAATTAACTAATTACAAATTTAAATCACTTTTTAAATTTTTCAAAATAGTATAATTGACTATTTTGGAAAAGTTGTTGTTGTTGGCCGGCCTGCCAACTCTGTTTTGAAATATTTTTGTTTTTAAATCAATAGACCGTTAAGTACTTTATTTTGAATTCAAAAAAAAATTTTTTTAATGAAAAATAGCCGTTAAATTTAAGTGATCAGAAATAGCAAAAAAATTTTCAAAATTCAACTCTAATCTATCTCTAAAATACAATTGAAACATTTTTGAGTATTGAAAAATATTTTTTGTAGAAAAAATTAGAAAATTTAGCAAGCTTTAAAGGTTTTCAAAATTTTTATAAAAATTGTGAAGCGCGCTTAATTATTTTAAAATTCAAGTTTTTAAAAAATTAACTGACAAATTTTTTATTTCAAATCTTAAGTTTTCAAGAAATTTATAACAATTTAATCTTAAATCGATCAATTTTATTGTAAAAAATGTAAAGTAAATAAATTTTTTGTAGAATTGTCCTTTTAAGCATTTATTTTGGTAAATGAAATTCTTCATATGTGTGGTATCTCTTTTCTCATTTTGGAAGCTTTTCTCAAGTGCAGCTACTACCTTTATTTTATGGAAATCTTCATCGAGACATATTGGGAAAGAAAAGAGAGCGTCAGTCAGTACTTATTTAAATTGTCTCAATTCGTATTCATCTTGGGACTAATTGTAGAGCTCATAGCTTGAAGTTATGTAATGGATAGAGGTGAGACTTTGTATGATTGATAAAGAGAAGTGAGTGAGTGAGAGAAGTAATAAGCCATGTTCTTTGTTTGAAATGTTGAAAACAAAAGACTCTTTAAAGGCTCA
Source organism: Polypedilum pembai (assembly GCA_014622435.1). Taxonomy (NCBI): domain Eukaryota; kingdom Metazoa; phylum Arthropoda; class Insecta; order Diptera; family Chironomidae; genus Polypedilum; species Polypedilum pembai. The sequence continues at coordinate 7,864 of JACWBX010003450.1, forward strand.
AATATTCAATTTGGAGACGCTTTTTTATATTGTTTAAACAGACAAAAAAATTTATACACAGACCATTTTTGTTTCATGCTTTTTTTTTGATGACAGAAGAAACATTTTTTTTGAAGATTTGCAGATTGATTCATACATCCGGTGTGCAGACGTAAAAATGCAGCACACAAGAACTGTCTGTCTTTCGCATTTTGCTTGCTTCTCTCCAAGCGAAAAAGACAAATTTTAATCGAGACCCATTTGAAGAATGTCAAACTCTAAAGTAAAAAAATTCTTTTTTTTTGCTCTCTTCTTTCGACATTTTTTTTGTTGCTGTTATTTGCGTTGGTAAGCAAAATATTTCTGCTGTTTCTTTCGTAATTTAATATGTGATTGTTTCGAATCGTTAATTGAAAGTTGCTCGCTCTCTGTTTGCTTGACATTCAATGATGTGCAAGAAAAATATTTTAAAAGGCTAATTATCTGAAAATTTTGGATGTCACTTGATGGAAGTTATTAAGACACATACGATTTACTCATCATAATCATTAAATATGTGGAATTTTTAATCTTATTAAAAAAATTCTTTTAATAACTGTTATGTAAATTTTAAAATTCTACAACCTACAATTTTACAACATTTTAAATTTATAAACAAAAGAAATTTTATTTTCTGAAAAAATCACTAAATTCTTTTATTTAGAGTGTTCTAACTTGATATTTTACATTAATAACAATAAAAGAATGTGTTAAACATAAAACTAAATAGATATTTACAATAAAAAGTTTATTTCTTTTCAATTCTATTTTGCGTTTAAAATATTACCATTCAAAGTTGATTAAATAACAAATTAACAATATAATCATCAAATATTGTCTGAAGAACAATGATCAAGAAGAATTTTATTATGAAATTCACACTATCGATATAGGATTTAAAGTTAATTGCATTGGAAGCTGATCATAATAAAAATTGCACAAAAGCAGCAGCAAAAGCGAGATATAATGATGTAGAAAAAGAAGTTTTGCTCTCACACGTTCAAAAAACACTTTAAAATTCTATTTTTACTGAAGTTCAACGAGCAATGAAGAGTGAGAGAGAGAGAGATTTCAAAAAGTAGATTTATTTTCAATCTTCCAGCCATCATCTGAGAGTAAGTGGAGTTTTATGAGTCAAGCATAAAGGCGTGTGATGAATTGGGTGCAGCACTGCTTGAATGCAACTGACTTGGATTGACTGATTTGCGACTCTTTTTGCTGTTATTACAATTTTTTACTGTTTCATTGTTGATCGTCAGGCGTCTTATCAGTTTCAATCAGTTCAGTAGCGAAAATAAAAAGAAAAAAGAACGCAGTAAAGATTTGAAGAGTGTTTTTTTTCGTATATATGCGAGTAAAGAATGTATAAAATATATAAAAAAGTATTGCATTGATGATGTTATAAAAATAAAAATGAACATCAAACTTTTTTTGGATGAAAATGCAAAAAATTAATTCTTTAATGATTTTTCTCTCTCTCTCGTTTTGTACTCTTCGCTACCTGTATTGAATTGAGACTCTGTCTCATGTTTCAATGGATCGACAACCAGAAGGAGAAAGAGAGAGAGAAAAAAAGAAAAATGTTTTAAACGTTGGTAGCTGTTGGAGTTGTAAATGATGAATTATATTTTCAAAAAAAAAAAAAAAAAATCAGAAATCGTTTACGTGATAAAATTCGAGAAGTATAAAAGCGTTGATTATTAGTGCTGGACACTCGATCGTCGTTGTCGATGTTTGACGTCGTCGTTGCTGACGATTTGCTGCTTCTGTGTATTTTTTTTCTTTCTTTTTTTCGTTTACTTTTGCAAAAAACAGAAATCTTTTTGTGGTCTTTTTCCATATTCGGAATGGAGGAGCCATCGAGCTCTTTCGAGCAACAACTTTAAAAAATTGAAAGAATTTATCATCAACATCATCCAAGAATTTTTAACCATCAACAGCAGCAGTAGCAGAAGTAAGCGAGAGAGTTTTTCTTGAATTCTTTTAATGATTAAATTAAACTAGGTAAGGTATTTCATATTTACTGTAAAATTCACTTTCAATGAACTGAAAATTGATCATTCCTTTCATTCTTGTCCATGCATGCACGTCTGATATTTAAATTTATTGATGAGGAGAAGAGATAGCCATCAACAAAAAAAAAATTTCATTTGAGATTCAATTTATCCATTCTCAAGCAGCAGATTGATTGCTGTTGCTGTTAAAAGAAAAAGACATATGTGACTTGAAATGTAGCAATATGCCCAAGAAATCTTGCATGTCTGATGATGAAACATAGTTAACTTTACTACAATAACAGCATTTTTAATCACACTCTTTTTTTTTTGTTGACAAAGTATAAGACAATTATTGTTTTTGAATGAAATATTGTTGTTTAGAGAGCGAGTTGTAGTTCACGGACAGACATCTTAACATTAGGATTTATTCAAGCTGATTCGTCTGGATCATCTTTTCAAGTCAATTTTGAAAATAATTGTCGAAGGAAGCACTTTCTCATATACACTGGTGTGTCTTTAACTTATTTCTACTCTTAAAAATTAGTCAAAAAATGAATTTTTGAAGAATTTTCTCATTAGTTTCTCTTGCAAAAAGCAGGAATCGAAAGACGAGTCAATGTTCATACATGTAACTGATTTAAGGACGCTAGGTCAATATCACAAATATTCATTTCATCATTATTGTTATGAATTCAAATTATTAAGAATTAAGTAAATTTTCTATTATTATTATTATTTGTAACTGCTATAATTATTTGAATAAGATTAAAAGTTTTGTCATCTCGGATCAACTTTAAAAAGCTAGTCCAAGCGCGAATTCTAGTTTATTTTCGTTCTCAGCTACCAGACTAGAAGGATGATTGTTTTAAAAAGAGTCAAAGTCTTTAAAAGTCGAGAGTTCAGATTCTTGCAATAAACTGTTAATAAACTTCTTAAGAACTCAAATAAAATCGTCTTATTATTTCATCTAGCTGTAATCGATTTAGTCGTATTTACAAAATATTACAATTATAACGGTCATTTTATATTTAAAATTATTCTATGTTCTTTACTCTACAAAATCCAATTTTTGTACCTTTTCAAAAATTAATTTTCTGCTAAAATAAAGTCTTTGGAGTACTGAAACTTGTCGTAAATGATATATTCATCATTTTGAAATGTCTTTAGTCTAGTTTATTTGAGCCAAATCAAGTTATTAAAGAGAAAATTGGAAAAGAAGAGTTTTTTGTGGAAAAATTTATTCAGAGAATTGCCCTTAAAATGAATTCAGTCTTGTTTATTATTTCAAAGTGAAAACATGTTTTTTATAAAGAATGAAGTTTATTTTTAGAATATCAAATTCAATATTTTAAAAATTACAAAAATATTTAAGAATTGAATTTAAAAACTAAATCATGTTTGTGATAAACAATTTTCATCATCTTGATTTTATATTCATCAATTCTTTCTCAATATATTTCGTAATAACACCTACTGTTGATGAATTAACTGCCAAGATTTACATCTGTCAATATTGTTTTGTGCCTTTTTTTATGCAATCAAAATAAATTCTTCTTGATTCCAATTTTCCTTGTGATTTATGAATGTAAACAAAAGAAAAATTCAGAATTTTAAAAGTAGAATGATTCATCTGCTTTTTTTCCAACCATTAAATTCAATTTTAAAAACACATTTCAGCTGAATGAAAAATTACCTGATATGAATGTTTAAAATATTTGCAATAAATTATTATTAGTAGTTATTTTCTAACTCATAAACAGCAAACTAAACTTGCGGTATGTCTTTAGTAAAGTGAAGTAAACGAATGAAAATGTGAATGAGTGAGAGAGAGAGAGAGAGAAATTTTCATGTTACGAATATTAATTCCTCTCTTCTTCAAAGGCAATAGCAGCAGCAAGTAAAGAAAGGCATAAGGCGAAGAAGAACATTTATGTTATTTTTCTGCTCTTTTTGCTTTTTCGAAATTAGCTGAAAGGAATGAAGCAGAATAAAAAATTTACATAAAATGTAGCTCCAGTAGCTATATGGATTTTATAATTTCATTTTTATGGTTGATTCGTTGTCGCTTTTTAGCATGTGAAAGAGCAAGAGAAGAATTAAGGTAAATGAAGGAACGAATGTTGAAAGATGTGAAGATCGCGATGTTGAACATATGATGTTGATGGTGTCATCAAGATCTCTGTCTCACTCTCAAGCAAGTCGGCTTGTGTTCATATCTCGTGATATTCTCAGGGTAAAGAAACTTCAAAGAACTTTTTCTAAATATTTTTTTGAAATTTAAGACCAATTTTTGTTGATTTATGAAGTAAATGCTATCAGGAACAAAAACTTGAGCAGAAAAGAATTGTGAATCTGTCAAGCTTTGAGATTGTTACCAGTAAACTGTAAAAATACTTGACCGCTTATCAGAAGACGTGGATTCGAATCCTGTTTAAATTAGAAATGTTAAAGTCTACCGTCTTCCCTCGAATATAAGAGCTGGCTCTTATAATAGAACAAGATCTTTTATTTTTGAAATTTCCTAAAAACTGAAATTTTCCACATTTTCCCAAGAAATTTTCTTATTTTTAACGTATTTTTTTTTTCAAAAAAAGCTCTTATTTTAGAAAGTTTCTATATTAGAACAAAATTCGGAAAATGTGAAAATTTCAAGAATGTGCTTAGTTTCGAATATAAGAGCCGGCTAGAGGGAAGACTGTAACATAAATTCTAAAAATTTTTGATGCCAAAGTCTGATTCATAATTTTACAGTGTATAAAGTAAAACAACTCTTTTGTATCTACTTGTTTTTATTTCTTACTAAAACAAATAGTATTTAGTTAATTAAAATTAACATTTTATTAAAATTCAATGCCTTAATTTGTTGCTTTGATTTCTTTGTTTACATTTCAATGAATTTTGTAATTTCTAGTTAGAAAATTTTGAATTTTAGAATTATCAAAAGAAATCAAAGGCATAGAAACTGTCTCGGTACACATTGAAGTCTTCTAAATATCAACTGATTCTTCAAAAAGTTCTTCTAAGAAGTTATTTGTTGTTGTCTTTTAATATAAGTTTACGAAGCTATTTTAAGCGCGAAAAATTAGAATTGAAAATTAAACTACTTATTTCAAAGTTAGCAATATTCTAGTATTTTATTTAAATTATTGCTCTTTTTAAACTTGGACTTGATGTGTGAATGTTAAACGTAAAAATTAATATTAGTGAAATTTCAGCCGCCTGTACAATGAAAGGGAAATACAATTGAAATTCAAAAAATCAAAGTTGTTATAAAAGTTATTTGTTATACAGTTGTGCTATTATAATAAAAGGAATTGATTAAATCATTATCAAAATTTGCAAAGTTTCATCACCTTGAATAAAGCGATACAGTTCTCTTATAAAATATAAAGTAATGTACATAATTTCATTAATATAATGATGCATAAAACCACTTCTGTTGTGTCGGCTTGCTTTTGTTCTTCTCTTGCTTACTCGCACACAGAGTGAATATTGTTGGGGTTGTTCTTGATCACGTTCGTTACCACTAAAGAAATCATTTGAAATTCTTTATCATAAATGAATACAAGCAGAATATATTGACCTTCCTTTACATATATCATCATCATCGGCCATCGCAAATGCGCATATCAATATCAATATCATTCTCCATATTTTTCCTCCTCACTCAGTTGTTTTTTTATACTTTTTTGAGTGTGAGAGACAATTGATTTCTGTGTTTTCACTTCTGTCTCTTTTGTACATTGATTGATCGTCGACGGGATTTCATCTCGAGCTTAAAAAATTGAAATTTTAAATTAAATGTACTCTTTACTTATTTATTTATGTAAAATGCGTGTTAATCAATTTTATCAAGAGACTTTAGCTGACGACAGAAAGGAAAAAGTGTCATAATATGAATTGTAAAACTATTCAAAATAAAATATTTCAAATAAATGCAATAGATTAACGTTTAAACACGAGAAAAAGGGAAAACCTTAAATAATACAATTTAACCCTTTTATTTCAAATTTAAAAGTTTCCTGACCGCTTAATATTATGGATGAGAGAGAATTTTAAAATATTTATTTATTTTGTCATCCTTATTCTACATCTATCTACATGAGTGAAAATAAAATTTCAATAGATATCATTTCTAAAACATTTTACTTAGAAGAGACAAAGATTATTTTATTATTATTGTCGTTGTCTAGAGACAATGAATGAATGCATATCATATGAACAATTATAAATTTCTATCATTTATTGTGCAAATCAAATTGCAATGAATGTGCATCATCTTTGGATTATTCTACAAATTTCTACAATTTTTGTATATTGTAGATTTTTCTACAATTTTGTAAATTGTAACTTTTTCTACAATTATAAATGAAAAATTGTTGTAGATAATTATTAATAATTTTTCCAGGAGTAAATAAAGTGCAAAAATTAACAATAAAAAGTAAAAAAGATCACATTAAAGCAAAAAAGAGCAACTTGAAGCATCGTGTGTTAACGTCTGGATCTTGATAGGAATAAAAATAATTTAATGTAAAAATTTGTAGTTTTATTTTCTGTAGAATTTTCCATTTTCTTTTCCTATTTTCTTTCTTAGGAATTTTCTCATATGCAAATTATAATTTTCTCTCTCTATCTTCTAGGTTTTATAGACCATTTCCTTTTGATTTTAATTGTTCTGAAAATGCATGTATAATCAAAATTCATTTCCTTTTCTGGACATTGTGATTATTCTTCTATCTAACTTGGACAACGGACGAACAACAAGCCACAAAGAAAGAGAAGCTCTATTCACTTTCGACACCAATTAACTCAATTGCCTTCAGGAAAAAGAAGATGAAATAACAACAACAACAAACATTGAGAAGGCATAAATTAGACAATAAACAAACTTGAATAATTAATCATAAATGCATTGTGTGTGTGTATGAGATTTAAATATAAAATAATAAATTAAATAACAAACACATAAGCAAGCACAAGAGAGAGAAAAAAATTTTTTAATAGCGACATTCAATCAATTATGAAGCCGATATATCAAAACAAAAAATTTGTAAGAGTTAATGATTCATTGCTTAATTGAAAATGCTAATTATGCTTTTCCCCATTGTTTATGACATTTTCGGCAATATGTTAAAAATATTTAAAGCGTACAATACAGTGAGAGAGATGCTTAAAAACTATTAATAATGCTTAAACATGTTCACAACTACTTGATAATTTGTTAATTGAATTGAAACGAATAGAATTCTCATATAGATGTGTATTACCATATGACGATAAACGAATCGAGTTATTAAATATGTAAATCTTCCATGACGATTCTCTCTTTTATTTAATTTTTCTTCACTTTTGTTTCTTCTTTAAACTAATTAATTAAAGAATTAATAGATTTTTCTTCATTTGTTTTAATAAACATTTTTGAAAACCAAGAAAAACCTTGATTAAAATGTATTTTATTAAGTTTTTAATTGAAAATCATGTTTAAATTAAAAGTTTTTTTAATTAATTATCCAGGTGTAGACACACAAAAAAAGACCAAGTTTAACCACTAAAAAGCACAAACAAGCAAATGTGAGCAACTTGGAACAACTAAGAGCAACAATTTGGTTTTTATTGCTCCTATTTACTCCAATCTGCTATTTTTGCTTCAATTTGATCTCTTTATGCTCTTTTTGATCTTTTATAGCGTGTCCACGTTTGGGATTTGTTGGATATCAATAATAACTGTCATTTAATATTCAAATTATATTTCGTTAAGTTGCGCTTTTGAATAATTATACTTTGTAAAGTTAGTTGTTATTTAGTCTTCAAGCAGATCAGACGTATATTTAATTGTTTAATCTAAATTCTTCTATCCGTCAAGACGTGTAATAAAGTACAAAAGTATTCAATGATTTTTCAACAGATTTAAAGAATTCAACAGGATTTAATTTAAATTTTTATAAAAATTTTAATTTTGATGTCAAGAAACAAAATAAAAGCAAAATGAACAACAACGAGTGGATCAGTGTCTCGTAGCAGATCAATTTAGCACTGACATCTCATGAAAAGTTCTTTCAGAAGTGTCTTCTTATTTTATTTGTCAAAACTCAATATATTTGTTAGTTGGACTGCTCAAAATAAGTTTTATTTCAGAATTTTACGTTTGTAGTAGCAATAAAAGCTTTGTTCGCATTTGATGACTTATTGCAAATCAGTGTAGTAAGTTGTTGAACATTTGACTTCGTCAAACCCTACGATCGAGAAGTACGAGCTTTGCTTGATTGCTTTTTATATTATTCGGGAGCTATTTAAACAGTCATTCGTCGCAAAGATATTGTTAACATCGTAATCTACGCGTCAAGACCTTTCTAACGGTATGCATTACTTCTAAATTATAAGAATTTTCAAAAGTCATGCTCTAGTAGTTGTAAAAACTCGTCAGGTCGATCTTTTTTTCTTTGGGCTCTCATTCCTATGCACTTTTCATGGTGTCTATTGTATCGTTTCCATAGAAAATTATCCTTCAGAATCTGAAAAATAAATTTGTCTTTACTCTTGTTGAACATATATCGAAACGTTACAAATGTATGAATATTCTTAAAGCCTACTTCAATTCTTGCCAAAATACATGCAAAAAACTGTCACATGATAAAGATCCGGGAGAACACTCTTTGTTTAAATAAAGAGATAAAGAAAAATAAAATTCACTTTAAGTTTGCCACACATCATTTAGTCTTAATCTTGACTTGAAAATTAAAAGAAGTGAAAAATGAAAATTTTTTTGTTTTTTTCTTGGCTTGCATTGCAATTGATTTAGCAATTGGCCGTGGTATTGGTGGTAAGCAAAATTTAAACTTTTTAGTTATAAAAATTAAATAATTATATTGATAGGAGGAGAAAGTAAAGTGACCAATGAAGCTAAAAAGAAGGAAGTCCAAAAACTTCTTGAAGACAACATTTGTCAACTCGATGGTTGCTGGCAATTGGTCAAAATTACAAAAAAAACTTCACAAGTTGTTTCTGGAACATTATATACAATAACTGGAATCTTTGAAGAAATTCAAAAAGAAGAACAATATGAGGAATACACGTTTTACCATCATCACACAAGTATTTGGTGCTTAAATCACATTGAACAGCTACAGCACTAATTGATTTTTGTGAAATCAGAATCAAACTTGTAGAAATGAATAAAGTTTTTAAACATAGCACTTTCAATCTTTTAGTCATGCCTAAATATTATATAAAGAA
>JACWBX010003451.1:12769-23563 GCA_014622435.1 Polypedilum pembai
ATGCACATATATTTAAAATGCAATTGTCATTTGCGTTGTGAAAATTTTAATTTGAATTGTTGAAAAAAGATTTATTTTCAAGGGGTAAATAACTTTGACGAAAGATGCAAATAAAAAAGATTTAAAGAAGCAAAAATTAATGATGCAAAAGTAAATGATGCAAAAAATATTCTTTGAATTTTGAATTTTCGTTTTATTTGTTGAAAAAAAGTCTCATTTCACGAGAAATATCATTTATGGAAAATTCACAGAGTTTAGAATTTTTCATTGTAATTTTTATTTGTAAACTGTTGGATATCAATAATAACTGTCATTTAGTATTTAAATTATATTACTTTAAGTTGCGCTTTTTCAGTCGTTATACTTTATGAAGTTAATTTTTATTTAGTCTTCAAGCAGTTCAGACGTATTATAAATTGTTTAATCTTTGTTTATATTTTCTGCACAGATCTGTCATTTCTTAAATAAAGCTCAAACTGATTTAAAGGCTTTAACATAAACATTGACGAAAAATATAAAACATGAAAAAGTAAACAAAGGTTTTAAAATTCAAAATTACTCATTAACTTAAATTCATTAAGATAACTGTTAAAAAAGTTTTGATGACAAAAACTAATTATGTTTCTGTATAAAAAATGCCTTGAAATAGTTTAATTAAATGAATTTTTGTGAAAATTATTTATTTGACGAAAATCTATAAAATTTTAACGAAACAACAAAAAGAATTTCAAAAATCTTTCGTTAAATTTACTTTCCCTTGTTTATATCCAAAAAATGTCAAAAAATTTTAAAGGCGTGTGAATTTATTGCATTTTTAGATTCTGTTTGTGACATTAAAGTATGCAAAAGTCCTTTATGTCTAATTTTCACCCGCCTCTAAAAAATGCTTTATTCTAATTTTGAAATTGAATAATTTTGCATAATGTTTCATAATGGCAAATTTCAATTTTATTCAATGTAAAAAAAGAATGTTGATTGTGTAGGAAGAAAAGATTTGACTGCAAATTATTATCTCGCTTTTTTTAAATACTCATTAGCATGATGAAGCTTGGTTTTTTTAGGCAGAACTCACTGATGGAAGGAAAATGAGCGGACATTTTTGTCATTGACATTGAAATGAATGAACTTAAAGCGAGTGAAGGTCAACATTGATTTTTTGAGACATTCTAGTGGACAATAATGAATTGTTGCTGAACCATTGCCAAAAAAAGCTTTTTGTCACAATTGTCAAGGACATGGTTAAAGCTTTAACTTTTTATGACCATTTAGGAAACTCGAAAACATTTAGGCTTGATTAAATTATAATTTAAATACTCTCACGAGCAATTAAAATTAATAATTTAATTTCTCGAAAATAATTGTTCATCATTGCTCACCATTTAGCATGAAAAACATCTCGTTATGCTCATTGTTGTTGAACGTTTTCATTATGCGATTATGCACTTGCTATAAATGCATGTATTTTGAGATTTTCATGGTAGTTACTGCTTAATTCCCTTTACAGAAAATATATAGAAATCGAAAACACATTGTGCATTTTGTTCCATTTAATTTATGATTTATAATGAATTATTTGGGGAAATTTCTAATTTTAGTTTTTGTTCAACATTTGCAATCATCAATTTCTATTGTTAATGTCAAGAAGTGTTTTCTGTCCATTCTACAAGATAATTGCTTTTACATATGCTTATGCATTCAATTATAAGAGAGATAGAAAGTCATTATGACATAGAAAATTTCTCTAGAGATCTCATTTGAATGATAATACTTACTCATCTCAAGAAATAATTGATTTACAGTATCATAAGCATCCCAATATGGCACATACATCTTCATTGACTTTTCTAAATCATTTTCATTGTCATCGATGTCCAGTCGATCGTGGTTGGCAGTCTTATGTTCTTGCTGTTGCTGACCACTCGTTTTTTCATCCTCTTCATGCTCAATATAATCGTCATCATCGTTTTCTCCATCATCGATTCCATCCAATTCCAATTCATTGCTATCATCTTCATCTGAGCCTCCTCCTACTCTATCGCTTGTCGTCAACTGATTATTGGGGAAATTTCTTTTGACAATGTATTTCTTGAAGCTACTACTGCTTCTACTATTGGCTGCTGATGATCTCCGATATCGATTGTTCATGAGTGATAAGGCGTGATGAATAAATGCTGATTGCTGTTGCTGAAGCATTGATTCACCATTATCATTAGTGATACTATGACTATTATTATTATTATTATCATTTTGGATACTCCTAAAAATCACACTAGTATTTAATGTTAGATGGTGTTGCAATTCTTCATGACTTTCATGTTGTTGCTGATGCTGTTGAAGTAACATTTGGGAAGACATCGATGATGTTGGTGATGATGATGATGAGGAAGAAGAAGAAGAATGTAATGATAATGGCGCGGGTAATGATTCGACTAAATGGCTATCACTTCCTAATCGCCTCAACGAGTTCAATTCAATCGAGTGTCGATTAGTTGGCGTGGCATCTCCATTGGGATTCCTGTATGAAACATAAGATGTTTAGAAAATAAAAAAAAGTCTGCAATAGTTGAAGCATGAAATTGCTTACGAACCCTGTTTGTATGAAATTGGCCAAATAATGAATTAAAATTCTACTTGTTTGAATGTCTTGCTGCGTATAATTGTATGGAAATAACGGCGTCATTGGAAGTCCAAAGCAGAAAGGCACATCTTCGCCACGAACTGTTCCGTATCGCTTAATAGAGAAATGAGATAGAGTAAAAGATGCATTGTTATACTTGAGAGATACAAAAGGTAGCAACAAGAAGAGGAAATAAAGGATGATTCTTTTGGGAGAAAAGAAAGCGAAGAATCATTTTTTGTGTAATTGCTTGTGTTGAATGAAAAATAAAAGCATTTTATATTTTATGAGAATAAAAGAAACTACTCTCTTGAGAAATTCAATTTAACTTTTATCAATGATTATCTAGGATTGAGAATTTTTTTAATTTGATTAAAATTTTCTTCTTAAAAGATCAAAACAAAAATTTTATTTTGTAAACAATTCAAAGAATTTCCAAAATAATTTAATTTAATTAGAAAATAAGGTAAATATTCTAGGCGAGGACACTCGAAAAAAGGTCATGAAAAAATCATCACAATTCTATTCTTCGATTTTCATATCATTTTGAACGTGACAGTGTGACACCCGAGGGAACGGACAGATTTTTCAGCCATTATTAATTTTTTTAAAAAAATTATAAAAAAAAGCGCGCTTTGGAACGCGTTTTGCAAAAATATTTAAATTTTCAAATATATTTAGATGAAAAAGCATTGCATCTATGTGTAAAACGTTGATATAACTCAAGCTAAGTACGAATTCAATAAAACCTCTAATTATAATCCTTAACTTTGACAATTCAAACCTCTGGTTAATTAAAAAAAAAAATACCTAAAAAGCGCACCAAATAAAATGTGCGCGCAATTTTGGTACTTAATTCAAATTAAGTACCAATAACGGTCTGTCCGTCCCCCTTGGTGTGACACTTGTTTAAAATGAAATCAATCAGACAGTAAAAGATAGCAAAAATTCGTTAAAGATTATTCAAAATCAAACTTCTTTGTTCTTGACAAAATTGATATATAATTGTTAGTAAAATGATCTAGTATGCTTAAGAAAGACTTATTCTATTATGTTTTATCATTATAAACCTGCATATTGCAATTTAAGAGCTTTTTTAAAGCAAAATTACTTTTTTGTTTACATTTTGCAAAAATTTTAATTTTTGAAAAGAAAACTCAAATTATATTTTTGTATGATTTCTCATTGAATAAAACAATTTTTCCAAGATGAAAGGAGTATAAATATTATCCTATAGTGTAGTTCAGTTAAAAAATAGTAAAAATGACAAAATTTTGAAAGATAAAAAGTTCATTAAAGTGTCTTAGCCTGAATAAATAGCTAATTATTTGTATTAAAAACTACAAACATCTTTTGAAATTAAAATAATCACTATAGTAATCAAAGAATAAAGAGCTTATCAAAGGAAAAATCATTGAGAAAATCTAAAGTAAGAGAAAAAGGTACAAAAAGGATAAAAATGAAAGTTCAATGAGGAAGAATTGCTTGAATGGTATGGAAGTAACAATTTTTTTATGTAGCAATATCATTTCAATTGTGAATAAAAAGAAAAAGAAGAAGAAAATTTTCCATCATTTACCATTCAAACGAACCAAAATAGAGAAAAATTTCTTATTTTTCCTTCTCATTTATTTTATTCCTTGGAATCCCTCTTTTTTTCCTCTCTCTGTTCCTATTTTCTTAGCAATAAAATTTTTCCTCTTCAATGCCTCGAAGTATTCTTTTTGTATGTAATTAGATATCTTCATAATGTGTAAATTCAATTTGTCTCATTGACCGTATATGAGAGAAATCAGCTCAGATTTCTTACCTGTGGAAAATCACGTTCATTCGTGCGATGCTTAAAATGCATAAAATAAGACTTTCCACCTCGCAAGCTGTGCAAATAACCCAAACGTACAATTGGTGCGACCGTATGTCCATCACTTAACAATTCTAAGGCAGCATCTCTCGAACCCAATTGATTTCTGGGTGGCTGTTCCCAATATGTGTACTCGTTCTGTGAAAAAAAAAGTTTAAAAAATGCAATTATGAAAAGAGAGAAAAAAAATTCTTTTTAAAATATTTAACACACACAAAAATTCTTTTCTGATCCTTTTCTATCAAATATTCTAAAGCAAAAAAGGTTTCAACACATAAAAAAAATTCTTTTACTCACTTTTAAGGCCGAAAAAATTTCATTCAAATGAAAATGATAAGCATTCCTAACATACGTTCGTAATATACGATCTCTTCGTGTTTCGTTGAAACCAAATTCTAAATCTTGGGCACTGAAATCGAGATATGATTCTATTGATGTCACAGCAAACAGCAGTTGTCGTGTTGGAAAATCGGCTAATTCAATGCCAGCAGAGCTATATGATTAAGAAAGAGAGAGAAAAAAAGTTTTAAACAGTGTTGTTACACAGGCGGCCTAGATTGACTGTGATAATATTTATAAAAAAAACCGCTATTAAAATTGTAGATGGCAGCTAAATCGTTTTTGAAGCGCCATCTATAATTTCCATAGCGGAATTTTTTGTAAATATTATCACAGGCAATCTAACAACATTGGTTTTAAAAAGAATGTGTAAAAGTTTTAGACATTAAAAAACTCACCCAGCAATTGCAGCGCCCATCGGTATCGTAATTGGCATGATGGGCGTTATAGCGGGATTAACAATAACAGTTCCATCAACGAATGGAGCAAATCCCGGCAGAAATCTGTGTATTAAAGATGAACAAAAAAGTGATATGAGTAAAAACAGCATGAAGCGAGATGCTAACTCAATGTATTTGTTTTTTGATCCTTTCCAAAGCAGAAATGGAAATGGCAAAAAAAAACTTTTATTACATCATGTCTCGCCTTTTGCTATCTGCCATTTCTTTTTTCTTGTTACACTGTGTGTGTGAAACATAACACCAAAGTTGACTTCATTTAACAAGAAAGATTTGCCAACGTTGCAATGGAATTTTAAATGAATAAAAGCATTTATAGAATTGAGGATCGTCGGGTCATGACGATGTAATTGTGTATAACAAGGAAAAAGTACTAAATTAGTTTAAAGAGTAAATTGTCCTTAAGACATTTTTATCTCATTTTCTTTTTTGGCCTTTTTATTTTAAATGCGAATGACAATTTTGTTATAGCTCGCAGAGAGTGAAATTAACCTATTTAGAAATAAAATGAAATGGTCGTGAAATTATAAGACAATTTTTAAATTGAGCTAATTAAGAGGCTTAAACTTCATTCGAAAAGTTTTAAAAAATTATTTTATTAATGACAATAAACTAGGATTCGACACTTGCATTCATACTTGACTGGTATACGAATATTTTTTTGTGCAACTTGTATGCAGAGCTGTTAAATTATTGTCCCGTAGTCAGTAGCCAAAATCCACTGCATCTATTGACTATTTTTCGAAAATTAATTTTTGACTACAGTAGCCAAAAGCTACAAAGCAAAGCCCGAAATCGTCACATAGCTTACTCAATGAGTAAGTAAATTTTGTTACTTAAGTAAATTTACTCACGACTTACTCATGAAATTTTACTTGAGTAAATTTATTCATGAGTTTACTTACTCATCCGACGATTTCGGGCTCTGCTACAAAGTAGATTCAACTTTTACAACTCTGCTTGCATGCAATTTGACTTACTAAAAAATTTCTTTAATTTGTTCAAATTTCATTTGATTTAATCAAATCTTTAATTTTAGGAATTATTGATTTTTATATAAATTTGCCATATTTTGACCAAAATAAATAAAATCTGAGAGAATTAGAAACATTTTTGAGTAAGTCAACTTGCAAGTCAATTAAATCAAGTAAAGCATTCAAGTGCCAAACCCTACAATTTCAATTTAATTTCCTTACTCTTTTTTGCCATACTTTAATTATAAATGACCTAATTTAATGAGAAAATAATTTTAACCTAGATTTAATGATGTTTTTACCCTTAGCAGACATAAACAAAAAAAAGTATCTATTTTTATCTTTCAACCTTACGTAAATAACCGTTTTACGGTTCATCAGTTCATAACTCATTCACGTAAATGGTCAATCTCATGAACAAAAATTAATTACGATTCCGCAACGTTAAAATTTAACTGCCGCAACATGCTGTGTCCGGCATCTGTAAAGATACTTATTCGTGTAAAGTGAATCACTTTTATGTGACATTTCCTCACTTGACATTTTAATTCGCATTTTATTTGGCGCGTTTTCAACTCTTTGACACTTTATTTATTTACTATGCAATTAATTAAGCTAATTGAAGAGCTTTGGAGTATTTTTTTGACCGAATTTTAAAGTAGAACAAAAGAAGAAAAATTTTTTACCTGGGCGGATCCAGTTTGATTGCCAACAATTCTGATATGGACTTTTTTCGTAAACATGGCGCTATATCATCATCTAATAAATCACCATGACAACCCGTATCAGTTGCGACCTTCTTCTTTATTGATAATGGATCGCGTTGAATTGCCCACGGTGATAAAGCACAGCCGCTGATAAGAATAGCTCGATGTATCAAATCTATTGAAAATATAAAAAGAAAGAAAATTGAATTTTCATGTGAGTGATTTTTCTCTCCTTGCTTTTTCAGATGTCTACAAATAAAATTGATTGCGGTTGTTGTAATAGTAGTTGTGGAACTCAGTTCATACGTCAATCTGTCATTTTGATCATCACAAGACAATTTACATACAATGAATAATTTCCTTTTAGTGCGAGAATAGGGTTACTGTTAAACAGTAACAGCTGTTTTCTTTCAACTGTTTTTACTGTTTTTAACGAACTTTTTTTGAACAAACTTTATCATAGAAAATTTTTAGAAAATTTTTTTTGAATTCTGTTATGCAATCTAAAGTATTACTGACATCATACAATTGACAAAATGTCCTTTTCGTTTATTTTTATTTGCATCTGCTTTAAGTCTAATTTAACGGTCATTTCAAATTTGAATTTCGATAAAAGCGCCATCTAGAGAACTTCAGGAAAATTATTTTTTAATATTTCACTTTTTATAGTTTTCTTGTTTTTGTTTATAAAATAAAGTCTGTTTTGACCAAATAAAGAATAACTGGACAGTTTGCATTAAAATAAGTCAACTTAGGTGTTGAGATGTAGACGTAAATATAAAATAACAATAATAACACCTGTTTTTTTGAAAATTGAAAGCAGTAACAGCTGTTTTTTAAAAATACTGTTTTTCAGAAACCCTATGCGAGCACTATGTCTGTAGGAAATGGATGTGAAATAAGTTAAAATTTACATAATTGGAATGCAAAAGAGCTTCTTTTTTTTCCCTTCAAATCAACAACAGAATTGTCTTATCACATCTTCTTTTATCCAAGACAAATTGAAATTCACTCCAATTTAGTTTTATTGTAGATTTTTATTATCTCGAAATTTTTAGGAAATTGTACATTGTATATGACATTAGATGAAGATTTTATGACTGTATATGCCAGTACAGAACATAAATTTAAGTCACACAATTGCATAAAATTTTCTCTCACTTTTTTTTATGAACACACAACACTCTCTCTTCTTTGTCACTGATGCAACACATAAAACATTTTTTTATTTCGAAATATGCCTTCATGCTGCTACCCTTAGTGCATGTTGTTGCATATAAAAAAGACAATATTTTATACTTTTTCATACTATGACCTACTCGTAGCATATGTCTGGCAGCAGCAGCATGGCATTTGAGAAATTGCATTACGATACATACCACTCGCGACAGGCGAAACAATCAGAATATTTGCAAGCGCTGCACCATGACCATGTCCCATTAATGTCACCAAATTTGGATTGCCATTGAAAGCTGGCAAATTTTCACGCAACCAATGCAAGCCTGCTACAAGATCCATTAGTCCGAAATTTCCCTGAGATGATGCTTTTGTGCCTGTTTTTAAAAATCCTATTTGGGATAAAATAAAATTGAGATTTAGAAAAGAAGATTTTGAGTTTTGCTTTGTGGATTTTTAATGTTTTTGTTAGTGTTTAAATCTTTTATGATTTCCTGTTTGTTAAATTTTTAATGCAGTCTTGGCTTTTTAACGCTTTCAAGAAATAATAGAATTTGTCAATTATGAGAAATTTGAGTAGCCAGTAGCCAAAAGCTACAAATTAGATTTTATTTTTACAACTTTGCTTTTAAATACTTTTATCAGTTATTCTTAAATAAAAGAGAGCAAAGACCAAGATAATTTATGAATAATAATTTCCATCAAAAAATTTCTGAATTTAAACAAATATGACAGAGTGCGTTTAGTAAAAAATCAATTTCAAATTTATATTTGACCGTTATTTTAGAACAGTTTCTTAAAAGAAATTTAACCAAATTTGTCTGATTTCGAGTTGAAAATTCTTAACTAAATTTAATTTACTCTTATTCAAGTCAACTCATTTTCGAATATGGATTAAATAAGAAATTATCTTTCAATTTCAAGCTCTGACTTTCAGCTTTTGAATTTGTCAATAGACACTGAACTTCAATACCAAAAATTTGCTTTTATCAAATACAATGCATATGTAAAAATTAATATCTAGTTTTCCTGAGACTTAATTTTTTCACTACTGTCAGATAAACAGTAAAAAGACGCTTTATCGTGTCTAGTCTGAGAAGGAATCAAGTTCTGATTGCTAGTCAGTTGCTCTTATCACTAAGTTATCGGTGGACATCTCAAAGTCCGGTAGATTGCCAACTTAAACTCTAATCTACTCAAGTTATCGTTGATGACAGGATTTAATCAAAATGACTTCAATAAGAAGAAATTAAAATTTTAAAAATATTTAAGATCAAAATGTTTTCAATTTTTGGTTAAAAATAAGGTTAAATTTCTATAATCTCTTGTTTGCTATCTTTCTCTCATGGTATTTCATTTCTTGGAAATCACAATAAAATCTTTAACAAAGAAATACAATGTCGTAATAAGAAAGTGGAGGTGTTTCACAAACAAAACAAGATGCGACAACATATGAAGATTATATTTGTTCTGCAAATGCGTAGTCATAGAAAGGCTTTAATATACATACCAAGAATGCCTAAGCGAAAATTTATTGTAACAACAATTATGTTGCTATGGGCAGCGAGTACAGTTCCATCATATAAATTTCCCGAATTCCATTCGTACGATTCGCCATGTATGTAGACTAACGTTGCCATTGGCTTATCAATTGAGGCACCTGTTTCATCTGCAAATAAATGGAAAATTGAAATTTATGAATGCGGATGAACATAAACATAAACATAAAAGACATTTTACTAAAAATAATCATTTGTGGCTTGTGGCAAAGTGATATAAGTTTAAATCAAAGAAGTAGATGAAGAAAATTATTAAAAACAAACAAAATCTCAAGAGTTTAATTTACTTTTTCCTAAGAGTCCAATTATTTTTTTATCTCAAAGTTCTCATCATATTAGATCAAATGCTGACATGCAATCATTACATAAAGCTACTTTTTGCTCTTCACTAGATTAACTTTTTGTTAGCTAACTCTTACAATGACATTATAATCGATTTTTCACGCAATTCAATCAATTTACGTAATGCTCTGAAGAAAATATGTGATAGAGCTTAATGTCGTTGAAATTATGTCTTTTTTCCTCCTCTTTTTCAACATTTTCTTATTGTTATGATGACTTATAATAGTAGCAAAAAGCTATAAAGTAAAACTTTTAATTCGATTGATTTTCATTAAAATTTTCCAAACAATTGTTTTTCAAAGTCATTGTTTTATGTTAGAAGTTTAATGAGCTTTCAAGGCTCATTCCTCATCACAATATGTTGTTAGCGGTTTCAAGAGTGAGAGAGAAGAGAAATCTTTTCACATAAAATTTCATTTTAATGGCTTTCAAGTTTATTTAATGTTAAAATGAGTTCATTGCTCAGTTAAGTGCTCCTTTATTTTGAGTAAGTAGACAGCTTGCAATCTACTAATTAAGAAATTAAAATCGATAGCAAAACAGAAAGAGTTTTTATGATGTACAAGGGTTTAAAAATGATTTGTTGCAACGTCATTAAAAATAAGGTAAAGTGCTTCAAGTGAAATTTCATTTTCTCAAGTAGATTTTTATTTATTTAAGAGAAGAAAAAAGTTTATTTCTCAGCTTTTTAACTGAAAATTGTTGCTTCTCAACTAAGAAAAAGTTTTTTCTCTCGTCACTTGAAATAACAACAAAAAGTG
>JACWBX010003451.1:28504-39486 GCA_014622435.1 Polypedilum pembai
GAGCTTAACAAAAAGATTTTAAAATAAAATCTATAATGATTAAATTTGTGTAAGCGGTTAAAAAATCACTTTTAAACAGAGCTATAGCTAAGTATGTTAATTTGTGATTTTTGTGATTATTTCTGAAGTTTTCACCCCAAGAAATTTTCATATTATTTAATCATCTTTTATAGCTTTTTTTCGATTTAAATTGTGAATGACATAATTTGATAAAGCTCTAAAATTTTTATATAATAATTGAGAATATAAACATTCTTATGATTGATAAGGTTTCAAGCACTTATTTTCATTTCTTATTGTAAAAATTTCTCACCTTCATCTTTGAATGAATGAATGAACGTAAAGCTCTAACAATGATGTAAATATTATCAAGAAAAATGTAATTTTTTTTCCTTCAAGCGACTTTCTTTAAAGCATCGAATTCCTCAATGTAATATTGATTTGAATATATAAAATTCTTCTCGTTTTCTATGCTTTGCAACGAGCAATGGAAAAAGAACAGTGCGCGAACGAAACCCATAAAGAATTTAATAAATATTTATGGCTTTTTGCTTTATCAATATGCAGTTGTGTGAAATTTTATCAGCGCCACAATTTTTCATACAGCAAGGAGAAAATGGAAATTTTCTCTTCTCCTAGCATTGCTCTCTTATCAAAGAAATGTTCATTTGAGCATCAATGAGTTCTGTACAGAGAGAAAAACAGATTTTTTCTCTCACTTTCGTCTTTGCCTGTTTGCCTGCATGAAAGGCATATTTCTCAAGTTGAAAAACCAAAAAATGATGATAGTAATAGCAGCAGCGGTAAAAAAAAATTTTCACAATGTGTTCTACGAAGCCATTTAAAGCCATGATTGTGGGTAAGCGTAAAAAGCTTAAAAATCGATAAACGAATGAATGAATTTCAGTCGCATCGTGAACGACCTCGGATAAGATGTCGTAGAGAAATCTCTGTAGATTAATTGAATTAAAATAATTAATGGTGCGTGGCAATTCTATTCTGTCACAATATTTATGTTTATTGCTATTGCTTTATTCGCTTTGCCCATTGTATTGTGCTTGACATAAATGAAAAGAAAAGTGCTAGCGAGAGAAGAGATGAAAATCATTTTATTATCCGTTTTTGGCTCTGGCTTTTCTTTCTTTTCTATGAAAAAGTAATTGATGTAATTGAAATGATACTGAAATTATATAACAACGCAACAATGGCTGACTTGTTGTTTTTGTTATTTGGACTTTGTCCGATCATTTACTAACAGTAAAAAAATTTATTTCTCTTGTTCAGGGATGCACAAAAATGTCGTTTTTTTATTCCTTCGTGTATAATGAATGGAATTTAATTTAAATTAGCAAATTTTAATTAACTTTAAACTCATAATTAACATCAGTAAGATTAAGGATTTGTAAAATTTTACGACGCAAATTAAAGATTAATGATGATTAAATTCTTGAATTATGAACTTTAAGAACAAATACCAGATTGGCAATATATTGCTTTTCTTCATTAATCACAAATTCAACCTTATCATGAAACGCATGAGATAATCGATAAAGAATGTGTAAGGAACACAATGAAGAGAAAAAATAGTCTTAATATTCTGATCCGACGTGCTGCTCATACAAATATTCTCATCATCGACCATTGTACAATGAATGAGAGCCTTCATCAAATGTTATGACCAAAAATTATGTTTTACCGTTTATGTATTTTTCATGACTCTTCCTTTTTTGCAGTTGAATTTATGTCTATTTTTCAACTTTAAGATAAAATTGAAAGAGAACTGGGCTTCGAAGAATTTTTTTCGCGACAAATTAGTTTTTTCCAGAACCCGAAGTATGTTAAAAAATAACATGCTAAATCGACTAAATTTGGTCGACTTACATACAAAATTTTAGTCGATTTTGGGCTCTGGATTTTTCACCATAAAAACTTTTTCACCATGAAACATTTTCACCACAAAAAGTTTTTCACCACAAAAGTTTTTCATCAAAAACTTTTTCAATTTGTTACAAAATAAACAGTTAAACTTTTTGTAAACAAAAATTTAATTTATGAAACAAATTTTTGTAAATTTTATCACAAATACACGCTAAAATGTATCGAAATTGCTACAAATGGAACAAATATTGAGAGAATTGTCTGTATACAATATAGTGGAAGTGATTTGAAGCAAAAGTAACAAGAAAAGAAGAGCCTAATACCAACTTAGCTATGACAGCTTTCAAACTCTGTTAGAGTCCGAAACCGTTTTACAAATGACTAAAGTTTAATCGATTTAAACTTTCAACTAAAAAACAACTTAAATTAAATCGATTAAACTTTAGTTGAATTTAGTTAATTGTAAGGTTCGGCATTATGCAGATAAGAAGAAGAATTATGCGCATAATTTTCTTCTTCTTGTTTTTTCCATATAAAAATGAATAAGAAGAAGAAAATTATGCGCATAGTTTCGGACTCTTCTCTGCTTTAAGAAGAATTTCATTCACTTTAACTGACTGAATTAATTTTTAATTCCGTTCAAATAAAAATAAAAAAAGATTCTAATTTTATCTTCCTATCCTAAACATACAAATAAACATTTTTCTTTCTTCCTTTTTCTCACCATTATTTTGAGTTTAGAGTAGGAAAAAACGAGCTTTTATTACCATTTGAGTAGGAAATGGTGAATGGTGGTTGAGACTAAAGAAAAGAACAAAAAAAAAAGAGCGAGAGAAAACAAATTCCAAAAGGACCCATTACTTGAAGCTATTACGCTATGAATAGCATATTAAAGACGTACAGAAAGACTGCAAAAAGTCAGTAAAGTGTACCTGTTGAAATAAATATTTATTAAAGTTTCAAGCGAAATGTGAAAAGAATGTTTTTTAATGCACGCTTCGTTCTCGCTTGTTCACCAACGGTCGTTGCAGAATCTTCGTCGCTTGCTTTTCTTTTTGATGTAATTAGATTACATTTCTCTCTCCCGCCTCGTAGATGGATGCTTCCTTTCTTTGGTCCCACTCATCTGGGGACTATTTAAAGAGTACGTGACATGAAATTATGACAGTACTTGTCTCGCTTGCAGGGATTTTATATGTACTTTGGTCACAGAAGATTTACACAATCTTCCTCAGTTTATCAAAGTCCCATCATACCAATATAAATACACACAGACCCATTTCATTCTCTGGTAAAAAAGGAATTCTATCCCGAGAACAAAACACAATGTCCTCCATCCGCCTACATTGTTGTAAAAAAAAAATCTTTTGCCTAACGCGACGCGGCTATGAAGAAGAGGAAAAGTGACAAAAAAAATCAAAATTTATAGCGGTTGCGGATTGGAAATTTGAGGAGTGTTAAACATGATGAGGTTTTATGAGTTTTCATGTTGTTTGAGAAAATATTTTCATTGCAAAGCTCCATAAGCTCTCTCTTTTTCTCTATTTTCATAATGCAAACTTCTCCATTAACCACGGTCAATTAAAAGCTTCAAAAATTATAAATTCATATACCCATGAATTTAACATTTAATGAACGAGTAAAAGAGAAGAAATTTGTATATGAGCTTAAAGGAAAAAAACTTTCTTTACATTTAACACTTTTTTACTGTTTGTAGAGGTTCAAAAAGCTTGCTACTTTGACTTTCTTGGAAAGTTTCTTTTTTATTTGCACAAATGTTCTGCTATTTAAATATTATTTCCTTATGGATTTGTGTCAAATGACATTTTCAAGAAATTTCTTTCTTTCAATATTTGAACAATTTTGAATTGATTCACATTTTGTAAAATATGCTTAAAATATTTTTGATATTGAAACATTTTTCAATAAATATTTAATTTAAAGTTAGGCGTGACAACAAAGTTAAACAAAGATCAGAAATGATCAATTGAGAGCAAAAAAAAAAAGATTAACAAATTGGTCTTTGTTGATCTTTCATGCTTTTTTTTGTATCTGCGCACCAGGACTTTGGAAATTTAATATGGATAAATAAGTGTTAAAGTGCAAATAAAAAATAAAGTGCGTCTATGCCTAGTATTAAACTGCAAATCAATCGAAAAAAAATAAATAAATTTAGGTGAGAAATCTTGCACAAGAAACAAACAAATTGAGAAAACTTTTTTTTTCTATAAGCCCAGCGGGTGACAACTCGAAAATTTGAATTTGAGTTAACGCGTTTTGCTACAAAAAACTTCAAATTTTCTAAGAGAAAAACGCGCTTAAATTTTTATTTTATTGTTTTATTGATAATTACTGCTTTGAATTTAATTTTTTTTGCATTTTAAAACTTTCTTGAACGGTTGCTAATGATTATAGTAAATAATCTTACCAGCATTTTTGTAACGAACTTTTTTTAAACGAAAAATTAAGGGAAATTACAAGCGCGCGAAATTCAAATTAAGAGAAATAAAAATCAGTCGAGAACCTTTGAATTTAAACGTAACAAAGCATAAGTATGCCATTCATTAACTGATCATTTTTGAATTTTTCTTAAAGTTTATTTTCAAGAAAGATACAATGAATGAAGATTAAATTTTCAGAAGAGATTTTTTTTATTTATTTAGATATTCTAAGAAGAGAATAAAATTTATAGCATCAAGAAATCATAGCAAAAAATGTAAATTTTCATTTTAATTTCTCTTGAGTCGGGTTCGGGTAGTTAAAAAATTGAAATGCTTTTAATTATTTCAAAATGTTAAGGTAGAAAAGATATTAAAAATTGATGTTTCGCGCGGAGCAATGAAAACATTCCGTTGTGTACCATTTTACGGGGTAGCTTTTCATAAATTTTCCTTCGTTAGCTACTTTCGACTGATGCCATGCCCTATAAAAATACACCTTTTTTCTCTCTTTTCCCTTTTAAGTCATTATGTCTGAAGTAAGGTTAAGGAAGCGACAGCGAATGGAAAATTTAAGCTTCGTTCGTTAGTCGCGCCCCAAGAGAAGCACAATATTCCTCCTTACTTACTTTCCTTTTCCTTTTTTTCCCGGCAAGAGAGAGAGTGCGAGAGGAAGAAATTAGCATTTCAGATAAGAGAAGCTAATGAGAGCTTTTGAATTTTTTATGAAAGCATTGCGGCCCCCTTTTTAATATTACTGTTGACAGTACGGATATGAGACTGACGCAATCATCATAAGAAGTGCTCTTGACGTGAAGGGCACAGCAAATTATTTCAATTTCTTCTTTATTTTGCATTTTTTTTTCTTTCAACCTTCAAACTCAAGGAATGTCATTAAAAACTTTTCTTTACACTCTAACTTGTGAAGGCGACAAGAAATGTTAATAAAGTAATAAGGTTGTGTTTTTCTCTCTAAGTGTTGTTACATTAAACCTCTTTTTTATGACTAATTTTTGTTGGCAGTCTCAAGTAATGAAAAAATTCAATAATAAGATTGTACTTATTGCCATAGTGATGCAACCTTCAGTTATCTCTCGCTACACGTGTATTTCAAATCATTTTCTTAGCTACTTTTCATGTTTTAATCTACACCAAAGCTCAGTTGTTCGTCAACATGTTTTTCAAGGCTTCTCAATGCACTCGAGACATGATTTCAATTTTTGAACTCAATTATGAATTCGAATTAAGTCTCATAAGGGAGAAAAGCTTTTCTCAGAAATTTTTGATGCTTTAAATCGCTTAGCAATATTAATATTTTTCTCGTATTATTTATAAGGAGAAGATTCATTCCCACGTGTCTCAGACATTCACAAGAAAAATATTGAATTAAGAAATAAGAGAAAATTTATTAAATTTATAAATTTAGATTTAACTTACTGTTCCTAACAATAGATTTAAACTCATTTAAATAAAATTTATTTTAAATTTCAATTCAATTATTTATTTTGCTAAAAAACACGTTTCGTGTATCAATAATGTGGTGTTTTCAAAAATTTAAATTTTGACGGTTATTTTAAGTTTTTGATATTTTCAAATATTTCTTCAACCAAACGTGTGTGAGTGAAAAGTTTACATTTCAATTTGATTATTAAATAAAAGTAAAACGAATGTGCTTCAAAAGAAAAACGAAAGTAAAAGGAAAAAAAGCTCAAATCAATTTGTCACAAAAGAAGTGAATCACTGTGTGTTTTTGTCGATAAAAGAAGATAAATATTTTTTCGTATGCAAAAGTTGTACCAGTTTTCTGAATAAAAAACATTTTTAGTCCTCATTCTTTCATTGCTTCTTTATGTTTATATTTTTCATCTTCTTTTTCTTATTCATATATGACAAATTTCTTTCCCTTTCCTCTCTTTAGAATATTGTTGCCAAGAAAGTTGAAACTTTTTTTTTCTCTCTCTGTCTCCCCATTCACGCATAAACAAAACGACTAAATTTTCTGTGTTCTGTTTTTATTTTTAGCCACATGTATTGTGTTGAGGAAAAAAAAAGTTTTTTCAACCCTCGACTATGGGACGAAAAATCTAGAGAAGAAAAAGTTTTGAATTTTCTTTTGTAAATATGAAGATTTATGATTTTTGATTGAAATGAAATTTTTTTTACTTTTATCCCACTCTTTCGTCATTTTTTACAATCAGTCAGTTATAAAAACAGTGAAATAAAACGCTTTTTTTGTTACAATCAAGAATAATTTTTAAAATTATAATTAACGATTTTTTAAAATTTAAATTTTGAACTTGATCTTAAATTTTTGACCTTGAAATTTGTTTTCAAAATTTTGACTGTTAAAAATCATGAATAAACTAAAATATGGACAGAATGTGAACAAAAGCATATTCGTCACCCTTTGTAGTCAATAAAAACTTTTTCTCCCTCTGCTATTATTATTCAGATTTTTCTCTCTTTTTAGCTCGCAGCATACAGACTCAACTGTAATAAAATATTCAGTTTGGTCTGATTCAATTTATATTAAATAAATAAAGCCAGAGAAAAACAAAGGAGAGAGAAAAAAAAACTTTTCAAAATAATTTTAGATGCAATTAAACATGTGTCGAGTTTTTGATAGATTAACGATGTTTGTTCAGTACTGTACGCCATCAATCATTCTCAACAAAGTGTATATAAATTTATTTTAAAAGAGCGACTAAGAATGAAAGAAGAAAAAGAAACTTTTTCACTGTTCTTGTTTAGAAAGCACACATATCATCATCAGCATCATCACACGCGTTCTATGTTACAATCTTTCTCTCTTGTAATAGAATGAATAAGAGAGAAAAGAAGGGGCGGCACATAATATGTGTGCATGATAATAAATGAATTACATTCTCACATTCATTCTCAAGTGGATTTTGTACTCGCTGTTGGAGCGGCAAAGACAAACAATTTCACTGTCGAGGATGAGGGTAAAAATGCTGTTGTTTGTGTATGTGCCATATCATGTGCAATTACACCATGACATTCTTCACTCTTCGCCGTCATTTCTTTTCTTGTTGACTGATGTTTTGTCATCTTTTGCTTTTTCATCCCACAAAGTAACTTTTTTTCTTAAATCTTCAACATATTTTGTTTTTGTTTGTAATAATAACTTTTTTGGTGAATAAACAAGGAAAAAGTCTTTTGGGTGTTTTTATAAAAGGTAAAAAAAATTTTTTCACTCACCTTCACGTGGAACATACATGTTAAGATAAAGACAATCCTCAGAATAGTTTGATAAAAGTGGCTTCATTCGACGCAATTGAGCTAAACGACCTCTAGGCATTTCCAACAAAGCTTCCATACCGGTATCCGATGTCACAGGCACTGTCTGTGGACAAACTGGTGAAAAATGATCGGCCAGGCGAGTATTCTTCCATGTTGAAGGTGTCACTGGGGGCATGTATCTGTATATATCCAATATGTGATGACCCCAAGGTGATTGGAATAAGAAAATAAAGGACAAGTTAGCAACATATAAAATATATGATGTGCGTAGAAGGTCAAATGAATTTTTTCTTTCTTTCTCCTCTTTTTATTGAGAGCAATTTACCAAAAGCTTTCAGAAAACAGAAGTGTCTGAGAAAATTTCCATATTATTTGTACACTTCACTGTTATGCATGTAAAAGAGATTGTCGGACATGCACATAAAAGTAATGATAACCCACTCAAAAGAGCTTCTAAAGTATAAGAAAAGTTTTAAGAAACTTGTACTTAGGACAAAATAAAAGAAGAAAACTTTTTACAATACTTATGATGTCACTAGAGATTATTCTTTTTTTAAGAAAGTTGTCTTTTTTGTCTGTTACTACTTGAGAAAAAGAGAGATAAAGTTTTCCATCAATTAGATTTATTATCGAGATTTTTCTTACTTTAAATTTTCTTGTGAAATTCAACACTTGTTGGAAAAATATTTTCAAAAATGGGTTAATGTTCAAGTTGTCTTTAGGCTAAATTTTATATTAACACTGACAAAAATGTTTTTTAACTGGCATAAAGTTTGTGCCAATAAAGCATAGTTATGAATCCTTAAAAAACAAACTTTATTATTCTCATAAAAAATTTTATAAGTGTTAAAAAAGTTTTATGACCATCATAAAAAATTTTATGAGACTAATAAAGTTTGCTTTTTAGGACTCATAACTATGCTTTATTGGCACAAACTTTATGCCAGTTAAAAAACATTTTTCTCAGTGTAGCTTAATGGCGAAAACTTCTATTTTTGAGTGGATACGCCTGGATAAAAATAAATTATAAAAATTGTAAACAATTTTTTGTGGAATAAACTATGCCATATATGACAAATAAGCGAAAATGGTTGAAAATTTTTTTTGTCTAAATGTCTATACGCTTGGAATGTTTTTATCTTGACTTATTCTTTAAACATTTAATATTTTAGCAGAATAATAATAAAGCTTATTCAAGTAGAAAATTCTTTGTCCACATATGTGATCAAATTCTTCACAAAATTAACTTTTTTTATTCTTTTTCATTTGAGTAGATTAACAAAAATTACGAAATAAAAGCAGAAATTTATCTTTTCTTTTGTCTCTTCTCTATTCTCATTTCACATTAACACAAAACAAATGAGTATATAAGTATTAAGTTACAAAACAAACAAACAATGGTTGAAAATGTGAATATATGAGAGAAAGTATTTGGCGAGGATAAGAAAAATTTCATTCATTCTTTAACTCCATCCACTTCGAGTAAAAATTGCAGACAAAGGCAGAAGTGGCAACATTAATTTATGTTTAGTCATCAGGGATGAATAATTATGATGTAAATTTATTACTAACCTTAGACTGCCCAATGGTGGAGTAGCTGTTGAAGAGAGAAAAATTGTTTAGTCAAAAAAGAAAAGATGAACGTGTGTGTATGTGAGAGTGAGAGAAAAAGGATGAAATGACAATTTATCACACCGCATACACTCACATATGTTTCATAGATAAAAATGGAACACTTTTCAACCGTCTCTATTATCATTTCATCGTCATTGTCATCAATGTGAAATTTTTTTTCATTTTACTCTTGACAATGAACAGCAGCCATAAAAATGATGAAATTTCATCACATACATTCTCTTACTCTCTCGCCAGGAGTGAGTGAGAAAATGTCAACGCGTGTGAGATACGGTTGAAGGCCCAAGTGCATTACATACAAGACCATGAAAGGGTTTTTTCAAGGGATTAGAACTCTTGATAAGCTAAACAGAGTAGTCATTGAAAAATGTTTTTTTGTATGAAAAGTATCAAAATTTTTTCTTGCAATTGGTATTTATAGCGCATTTTCCTCAAAGAAAAAAGTCGCTATTGACCGCACTTTGTCCGTCTGTCTGTCTCCCTAACTAGTCTTTACCAGAACGGTTTTTCATCAAAATTTAGTGTTAATCTATTGCTGTCATACATGAGACATGTGTAATGGAAGATCTTTTCGAAAATCCATGCCGTTCACGAGGTATTGCAAAAATTTTGATAAAATTAAAAGAAAAGAAATTTTTTTCGTGCCAAAATTTTTTCACCACAAAAACTTCTTCACAAAAACTTTTTCACCAAAGTTTTCCACCATAAAAGCTTTTCAAAAATCTCATTCAAATAAATTTGCTTTGCATTGCGTTTTGATGTCAATTTTGCACAAAATTTTTCATGAATTTAATAGAAAAGTCTTTTGAAATTATTTAGAGGTCAATTTCATTAAATTTTCATTAGATTAAGTTTTGCAACAAAATATTGAGAAAAATGCGCTATTAACACGTCACTGACGGTTAATATTAATGATTTTTTGATAGAGTTCGCACCCTTTGGGTTTTTCTCTCACTCTCTAACATAAAAGATATAGAAAGTACACGACCACGGATCGGAATACTTAAGCGCATTTTTGTCGCCCAGATCAGTGTTGATTAACAGATTACAGCATTAACTGATTAGTTTCTAATCAGAAAGCTTCATTTAAAATAAATTCAATAAAACAAAGAACTGATGTTAAAAACTGTTGGATTCTTTGAAGCAATTCAGATTTTCAAATTCATCAGGAAGTCTTTCATGGTTTTTAAATATTAAATATTAGAATTGAAATGAAAGAAAACGAGCAGATCAGTGTCTCGTGGCAGATCAGTTTAGCAATCACCATAATCACTTCAAACATGTCTTCTTTGCATTTCATACCATTTGGGAGATTTTTGACCAACATCATTCCGGACCGCCATTGACTGCCATGCACTGGCCTATGATCGACTACAATATTAAAATTCTATTTTGGAAAGTGGTTTGAATGAGTTAATGTATTAAGTCGATTTATTTTAATTTTGTATTTTAGCAAAATATATTGAACTGAAAATAACGGTGAAGTCAAATTCAAATTCAAAAAGATGCGAAAAAACGCGTCGACAAAAAATCTTAGTAACCGAAGAAAAAATTTTTTGTTTACAATTTTCAATATGGAAAATTTAAATCGTAATATCTCGAATGATGCAATCAGTGACAGCTTTCTAACTAAGCGTCGCCGCAATAACTCGATAGCACAAATCAAACACAAAAAACCGCAAGTCTCTAACTATTGTAGTTTTCGAGATCTCGAAGCAGCCAGCCGAACAGCCGAACAGCCAGCCAGCCAAAGTGAACTTATAAGCTGCA
>JACWBX010003452.1:11580-73291 GCA_014622435.1 Polypedilum pembai
TTGTGTAGTGTGAGTCAAAATCTTATCACTCAATGTTTCAAAATTCATTTGATGTTTCTAAGAATGTAAATAATTCAATATTTTATTATTAGGCCAAGGTCAAAAAATTTCTATGTCAGATTTCATCTTTGCTTGCTAACTACTTTCAACTTAAGCAAATTGATATCCCGTTCTGAAGAACTTTGTGGCACTTAATCTAAATTAATTTAAAGCTTTGCAAAATTGATATCA
The DNA here is from genome assembly GCA_014622435.1 of Polypedilum pembai. Lineage (NCBI taxonomy): Eukaryota > Metazoa > Arthropoda > Insecta > Diptera > Chironomidae > Polypedilum > Polypedilum pembai. Next base: position 11,812 of record JACWBX010003452.1, read on the forward strand.
GGCAAAAAATTAAAAATCTTATTGGTAACTTTAGTATCTTTTAGCTGAACATCTTTCTCTTTTGTAAATAAATGAATTTCAAGACAAAGAAACTTTCGTAAAACGTTGCAAAAAGCTGCAAAGAAAAGTAACAAAAAAATGAAAAGTGGTGAAAATTGCAAAACGTGACATAAAGTTGAACTCCATTTCCTTTTATAAATTATTTTTTAAAGAAATGCTCATTGGTAGCGGAAAATAAAGAAAACTAGCAAAAAACAAATGATGAAAAACTTGGTAGTGACATACGACTGTTATGAACAGTTTTTTAGAAAAAAAACTATGTGCGTGTATGTCAGAAACTAACATTAAAAACTTTGTTGACAAAAAATTTAAATATCATCATTAAAGTAATTATGTATATTTCTCGGTTTTAAAGATTTTGTTTAAGATTAAACTAAAACAGGCAGTATTTCAAATTGAAGTTTTAACTTTCTTGTTTTTATTCCAAAAATTTCAAATTTTAATAAAAATTTGTATATATTTATAAATAAAAGAAATTTAAAAATCACATTTAAATTAAAAATTTTACCGGTCAAAATTTCGAGTAACCCTACAAATTGAAATTTTTAATTTTTCTTTTGATTCATAAAGAAGACGTCTTGTTTCAATAAAAATATCAATTAAAAACAACACTGAAGCGTTTTTAGTACTATAGAAGCTAAGAACTTGACGTTATAAAATTCTTATCGAAAATTTTATTTGTGAGCATTGACGAAATCTGACGTAAAAAAATCAGTAATATTACCAATCAATGACGTGTTAATAGCGCGTTTACACTCTATCAATTAAGGGTTTTTTTTTGAAAAAATCAATTTAATAAATATTTAAAGAAATTATTTTCAAAATCTTTTGTGTGAATTTTATTTTGTCCCGAATTACATTTACGAAATTTTTTCTAAAGATAATGCAGTTATCGGTTGAGATTGAAATATTTTACTACTAAAAACTTTGATCAAATAGTTCAGCAACTTCAAATAAATTTACAGTTCGAAATTTCTCGCACTTTTTGTAGAATAACCTAATAAACAAAACTTATATAAAATAAAAGTTTCTAAAGAATCAATTTTAGTTCAGTCGATTTAATAAAACAGTTAGATTCTGTTTTTAATTTGAAATCTTTTTATTTTGTGATTTTTTAATGATGAGAACAAACATTTTATTTTTGATAATTTTTTTTTTCAATTTAAAAGTAAACAAATTTAGCCACTTTATACCTTATCAAATAATTTCAGAAATTCATTCACATCAAGTAAAGACTTTCTAATAATTTTTTTATTTTTTTCCACAATTTTTTTGAGAGATTAAATATAAAAATTTTCATAGGTGATGAAGGAATTTTTTAACGTCCGTAACCGTGGCCTCCAAATCCTCCTTGCGGGTATCCACCACCAAATCCGCCTCCTATTATTCATGATTAGAATTTATAAAAAAGTTTATTATTAGAAAAAAAGTTTAATTTCTTGATTTTTAGAAATTTACTAATATTTTCATAAAATTTAGTAAAAAATCAAAACTTAAAGATTCTAGATTTATATTTGTAAATGACTGCATCATCTTCTTGCTATATTTTTCTTAATTTTAATTCATAAAAAATTAAAAAAATCATAACATGAATGAAAGTTATAAAAATTTGCTTAATATGTATTAATTTTATCATTTACACGTACAATCAAAAAATAGAAACATCAGGAACAATTATTCAAAGCAAGTTCAACAAAATAAAGTTCATTACAGATTAAATTCAAATCTTCACTTCGTAAGCTCAAAGAATTATCAATAAAAAGCACCAGCGAAGTGTTTTTTCATAATATTTTAGCAAAATTTAATCTTATTTTCGATTGTAAAAATTACTGTTGAATTTGTAAAATTAATTACCAAAAAGCTAGTTAAATTTCAGAAATTTGTAGTAGGTCTATATTTAACTAAAACTTTCGTAAATTTTCCTTACAACATTAGTAATTTGTTTTTGAGACTTTAATCGAAACTTTTTTTCACTTCTTACTCGTTAAAAAATAATTTATTCTCAAAGATCATATTATTCTTGCAAATCTTACCTGGATAATGTCCTCCCCCATATCCTCCTCCTGGATAGTGACCACCACCGTAGCCGCCTCCTATTATTATAAAAGAAAAAATATATTGAATGAATTTGTTCGCTCTTAGGAAAAAAATTCTAATTTCTTATTTTTGAAATTTTACAAATATATCTATAGAGTTTACTGAAAAATTAGTTAAAAATTTACAAATATTTTTGTAATAAATTTAAATTTTAAAGTTTTTAAATTCTGTGAAATATTTAAAAATATTTAGACTTTCTTTTTTGACTTATTTGACATTACTTGATATTCTCGATTCAATTTAAAATTAAAAACAAACATAAAGAGAGAAAAATATTTTTTTACGTAGAAAGTTATTTGCCAATGACTGAGCATCTTTTCACTAATTTCATTTCTTTTTTAATTCATTTAAATTTTAAAAAAATTAAATTTGAATATTTAAAAATTATATGAATTTGTTTAATATGAACTAAATTTTGTTATGTAAAACATATCAAGAAAATAGAAACATCGAGAACGTTCATCGAAAGAAAGTTTCACTGATTAAATTCAAATTTTCACTTCATAAGCTTAAAGAATTATAAAAACAGCGCTTAAGAAATTTTACAAACATTTTAATTAAAATTAAAATTTATCTTTATAAATTTTTTTTTAAATTTAAATATTAAAATTTACTAATGAGTTTGTAAAAAATTAAATATAAGTTATTAAAACTTTAATAAGTTCGTAATTGACTAAAAAGTTAGTAAAATTATTATACAAATTTACTGAAGTTTGTAATTTTTTTCTAAAACTTCATTCGAAATTTTTTTTTCATTTCTTATTTATTAAGAAATAATTTTTTCTCAAAAATCTTGTTATTATCTTGCTAAAACTTACCTGGATAACCTCCGAATCCGCCTGGTGCAAAGCCTCCCCCATGATGTCCATGATGATGTCCATGGTGTCCTCCACCGAATCCTCCAAATCTTTCTCCTACTTCAGGTGCAGCGGCTGCGTTACCTGCTGCAGCTGGAGCTGCACCACCTGCTGGTACTGGTACTACATTACCGGTTGTTCCGGGGAGTGCATTACCTGCTGAATCAAGCGGTACATCACGTCTAAATCTCTCTTCAACAGGTTGTGATAGCACACACACCAAAAGTGATAAGCAAATTATCAGCTTAAACATATTTATTTTTAAATTTAAGAACTTTTTTCCCCGATGTCTAAACTGAAACTAATCAGTGGAATTGTACATATTGGGCATTTTATACTAAAAGTTTGTTGTTTATGTTGGCGAAAAGAGAAAGAGAGCGAAAAATGTTTTTAATAATCTTTCTCAGTTTTGTGATTAAATAAAGTATAGAATGAACAAGAATATGCAAGCTTAATGCTTTCTATTTTTATTCTATTATTAGGTGAAGCTGGGCCGAGAGGTGAACCAGGGTAAGTTTTCAATTTGTTTATATATTCATTATCAGTTTAGTTCATTGGTTCAATAACAATAGCAATAACAAAATATTCCATTAATGTCTAAAAATTTCTTGATTTCAATAATTTTTGATAATTAAAATGAATTTTATTCATTGAGTGAAAATAGAGAATGAAAGATATAAAATTTTGTTGAATATTTTTATTATTTTTAAATAAAATATAACCGGTTAAATTTTAGTTGATTTTTATTTAGTCGATCATTTCAACCGGCTAAAATTTAGTTTTTTGACTTAAATTGACTAAAATCGAATACTTACGAAATTAGTTGAATTTTAGTTAGTCGCGACTAAAAAACTAAACAGTTTCCAACTCTGGTAGAAACTCTATCAAGAATATTATTTTAAAGAAATGAAAAAAATAATATTAAATTTTTCTTCTGAAAAAACGTCCTATTATCTTTTTAAATTCTTTACAATTCATTTTAATCTCACTTGTTCTTAATAATGAAAGTTAATTATTAATTCTTCTTTCTTACATTTTATTTTCAGACCTCAAGGGTGAGTTCATTGATCGACTGATTTGTCAAAGACCTTTTTATCATCATTATTATTTTTAAATAGACCTCAAGGTGAAAAAGGTGATACTGGCGAAAAAGGTCCTAAAGGTGAGTTTTCTAAATAAATTTTTTGTTAAAAAGTCTAGAGTTAAATCATCGTTTCATATATAACTTATTTACTCTATGAATAAATTGTAAATAATAATTTTCAGACACTATGGCTTAAAAAAAGAATTAAAATTAGCTAAAAACTACGTTTTAATTTTATTTTAATTTTAATTTGAATAAAATAAGTGGATTTAAAATTAGTTATAATTCAGAACAAAATGATTTCAGACTCTGGAAAATTCAAAAAGAAATATTCAATTTCGTATTAAGAATTTATTCAAACTCCATTTTCAAACTGCTTTGAGATTTTTAAAAATTTTCTTTTTAAATTATCTTATCTAAAAATAGGCGATACAGGCGAGAAAGGTGAAAAGGGTGATAGAGGATTCACAACAACAATAAATAGCGATGGTCAATATCCAACTGGTATCATCGAAGGACCCCCAGGCAAGTTTCACCTTAAGTGTTTCAAAAAGTTTTATTTTTAATCCTTTTTATTCTTCACTTTCTATTCATAGGACCGCCAGGAAAGTATTTAACTACAAAAAGATATTTAAAAGAAAATATTAAGAAAGAAGCGCAATTTTGTGTTAAAATTTTAAAAGAATTTCACTTGTAAATTTAGAAAATTCATAACTTAGAAAATGACAAAGTGAATTTATTCAAAAGTTTTTCTTATAGTCAAAAAGGAAAGTAAAAAGAGATTTTTAATTTTCATTCTTTCTTTTCTTCCTTTCTTCATACAGGACCTCCAGGCATGTATTAAATAAATTCTATCTTTAGATCGCGAGTGCAAAGTTATTAAATTAATAGTCGAAAGAGAAAAGATTTTAACTTTCTTATCTTTTGCAACAAAAATTTCTTCCTTTTTCTTTTTCATATTTTGTCATCACTAAATTACACATTTATACCCAAAAATAGGACCTCCGGGACCGAAAGGTGAAGCTGGTAAGAAAATTTACATTTTTTGAGTTAATTGCTTAGACTTTAACTTTTTCTTATGCATTTAAAATCTCTTAGGACCCCCTGGCGAAAAAGGACCAAGAGGAAAACGTGGAAAGAAAGTGAGTGAATTTAAAATTGAATTTTTGCATGCTGCATTTTTTTTAAAAACTCATTAATCTTGTTCACAATTTTTTCTGTATTGTCAATTCTGCACTGATGATTTATGAGCTTAAATCATTCATAATTCATTTTGTTCGCTTTAGCACTTCTGCATGTTGAATTGAGGATATGGAGCAATAATCCGCACTAAATTAGCACTCATTTAAATGTATTTAGTCTGGCTTGCCTTTTTTTTTTTCATCCTCATTTTCGAAATTTCCGCAATCATGAGGGAAACAAAAAACTAAAATGCTTTTAATTAATTGATGAGATTATTGCGGAAATTTCTCTTATAAAATTCAAATTCACATTAAATCAAACATATTTATTAATGCATGAAATTAAAATTGATTGATTGGAGTTGAAAATTTAAATTTACACTTTTTTTAATTTAATTACAAGCACTTTTTTAATTTCAGTAGATAAAAATTTTAATTCAACTTGTGTGATTTACGAAAAATAATTTTATTCAATTAAAGATTTAAATGACTGTTGTTATTATTGTGTGGAACAATAATTAAGCACAAAAATTATAATTTTGCACCAGCACTCGCATATAGTTTGCCATAAGTGATGCGAGCGGGTAGAAAACCACTAAATAATTACAATTAAAATAAACTAAACATTCATAGCCGATGTGCGCTTCACTAATGATTTTTATAGCACACACAAACACGCTAAGCTGTAAATGGGCACTGGAGATTCACATTAAGTAGAGAGAAATATAATCACTTAATATTAGCAGTTGCAAAACGCTTAAAATAACACACAAAACTTTTTTATTTTTTGATTTATGGTTACACGTAGTTTGTTGGTGTTTTTTTTGCTAATACCCACTTTATTGTTAATTTACTTGAGAGACAACACAAAAGATTCACTTGTCTAAATTAAAAATTAACAATAAAAAAGAATTTTTTTTGTGTGTTTGGTGTAAGTAAAATTTTGTTAATCATTAGTCATTTATAAAATTACTAATTGAGATAAATTCTTTTCTGACACTTGTGCAGATTGCTGGCAAAGATGAAGAATATGATGATGCAAATATGCCAATTGTTATGCGTGGACCACCGGGTGAACCTGTAAGTACTTTTTTTCTTGTTTAAAAATGCTATTGACTTTAAAAACAAAAACATATGTGAGTGAATTGCTCCAAAAAATTCCTGATAAGAGCAGAAATATTTAATAAGAGCAAATGTTTCACTTATCAACTGCTCTTTAAATGACGTCAAATGGATTTTCCAGAATACTTAATAGGGAAAAAAATAAAAACATTCACATATTTTTTTTAATAAATAGGGACGTGATGGAAAAGACGGAAGAGATGGAAAAGATGGGCTTCCAGGAATGAAGGTGAGTACAGATAATTTTAGTACACATGCTTATCAACAGAATTATATCATGTGTTTTTATTATTTTAATCAGTGTTGGTCAACCTTTTTTGAGCCATGATACAATTAAACTTTAAAAACTTTGACATAGCAAATATTTAATTTTTTCTTATTCTTTTGAAAAATTTATTAGTGTTTGCATATTTTAAATTTTTCTCGAAACACTAGAAGCATTAAAACGATGTTTAAAATAAACCTCAAATAAGTTTATCTAACATTTTTAATGACAAATCAAAAAGTTATCTTAAAAATTTATGAGCTTGAACAGATTAATTTTTACTCATATCGCAGATTTTTTAAAATTTTTCAACTTATCTATTTTGTAATAAAAAAAAATATTTGCTTGTGGTAAATGTTTTCATCATAATCTCTTTTCTTATCTTTTATAGGGTGAAAAAGGAGAAAGTGGTATGCCAGGATCATTAGGTGAGTATAACACAGTAAATAAATTAAATTTCAAAAATATGAACAAAAATACATTAAATGAAAAATGAAAATTTTTTGAACATAATAAAGTTATTACAAGTCTGCTTATTATGTGATGAAAAAAATTATACAATTCTACCTAAAGCAAAATCAAAGAATTTCAATTTATATTATTGCTTATTAAACAATTCCCTTTTATTTATCCACTAATCAATTTGCTACTAATTTATTTAGCTGCATTGTTAATCCAATCGTATAAATTAGCCACATTTGTATAAACACCTAAATAAATTAATTTGATAATAATTTCAAACTCATTTAATAAGTCAATAATTAACAAACCTGGATAAAATCTTTCAGCACAACTGTAAAATATAAATTAAAACTTTAAGACAAAGATGCAAGTTTTTGAATTTTTCTACATACCCATGACCCCATGAAACAACACCAACCAACACTCCATTCTGAATTAAAGGTCCACCTGAGTCGCCTTGGCAACTATCTACAAAAATAGATGATTTTAAAATAGATTCTTATAATTTTGAAGATTAATTTCTTTACCCTTTCCATTAGCAGCAGCACAAATCATTCTGCTAGTAATTCTTTCACGTGGATAACGGCTTTGACAAGTTGCTCTATTTACTATATTTATAGTAACTTCCATTAACTGTCTTGAACTTGGTCCATCTGAATATATTGCACCCCAACCACTAAAATTAGTTTCACTTTTATTATATTATACTTAAAATATTAGAAAATATTATCCAATACGTTACAACGACTGCAGATCCATCGGCTGGTTCTCGTGTGGCAAGCGAAATAGGTCGAGGAATACCACCGGTTATAACATTAGCAAGTTTAAGAACAGTAATATCATAATCGTTGGATTGTTTTGAAGCATAATTGGGGTGTTCAATTATTTTTACTACTTGAACTAATTTTCCACCAGAATTTCTTATACTTGATCCTGCTCGAACAGCAAATTGTGAATGATCATTTCCATGTACACCTAATAAAATATTTCTTTACTTTATCATATATTTTAATTTTAATAAATATTTACAATGACTTGCTGTTAAAGCAACAGTATCGCCTATTATCGAAGCTGTAAATGAAATTTTATCTTAAATTTTAAAAATATAATTATGAAAATTTACTACCTCCACAAATGTGCTGTCCACGGTATTGCAAAGAAAGCTGATATGGATATTTTTCAATAGTGGTTAGAGTTCCACCAACAATTTTTCTATCTCTTTCTGCCTTTGAAAATATCAAAAGAAAAGAAAAAAATAACAACTGAAAACCTTTTAATTTCATTTTTGAATTAACTACTGAATAATTAAAAAAATAATGCTACTATCTGGAATAATTACCTTCTCTTTATATAGTGTGTCTGAGAATTTGTTAAATACTCAGACTATTTATCTCACTAGACGTTTCTGACTGATTCTCGCTACGTTATCTTTAAAATAAAAATATTTATGTAATACGAATTTCTTATAAACAGGGGGAAAATTATTCAGAAATAAAATTTACTTCCGGATGATGTTGATCAAAAACTTATAAGATAATAAAAAGTGCAAAAGAAACATGTTAAAAGTGATTTTTAAGGTAAAATGCCCGAATTTATGCATTTCAGGCGTTAGGATTTGTTCTTCGAAGCTCTTAAAATCCCTTCTAAGAATTTTGCCAACTTCTTAGCAATATCTTAGCAATTCATGCTTCGTCAATTTTTCACGATAACACTGTCAAGTTTCAGTCCGCCGTCCATATATATATTTTCTTAAACGGCGGATTTGTGGGCGAATTTTACATAGAAAATTTTTACTATAGTCCGCCGTTGGCGAATCTAAACTTGACTGTGAAGCATTCAGAACTCCTTTACAGTTTTCTAATCCACTCGACTATTGCTTTAATGTATTTTTAGTAAATTTAAATTTCCCTGTTATAGTTAAATAACATATTGTTTGAATAGTTTAAAGTGTAGATGAAGTTAGCACCAACAACATTATATTGCCAGCAAGTATTTTGTGAAAATATATAAGGGCTCTTTTTTCGAAAGCTTATTAAATTTCTATCAGGAAATATCAACAAATTGTTGAGTCCTTTATAGCAGTATACAATACAAAGAAATATACCTGATAAAACTGACACATTTTCATATAATACTTGCTAAGGCAGATGTAGCAATAATGCTTTTGGTCGAAATACACTGACTAATGATAGCTATAAATACAAAAATAAATTTCCATCATCTACACTTGGTAGCTCATTTACAAGTCGAGAGCTTTTCAACGAGCCATAATACATTCCTCTACGACTTTCTGTTATCGAATTATGGCTTTAATGAGAATTTGTTAGTAGAATTTACGTTCATTTACGATTTACTTCCGAGTGAATTTCTCCCTAATCTACAATATCAGACCGCATTTTTTAGAAAGTTTACATAGATTATCTTCATACCAGAATTGTGAAAAAACTTTCTACATTTTTATGATGTTTTCTTTAATTTTTTGTTCTATTTTGTTTTAAGAGGATAAAGTCCAATTATATGGAAAATTTTTTGTTTTTAATTACTACAAGTTCTTATCTAATAAATAAAATGAGCAAAATTTAAGATGAAATAATGTAATCTTTTATTGTGAATTTTATTCATATCTTATAATTTTTCCGTATTAAAGGCGTTTGAACAGACTTGAAGATAAAAATTTCACGAGTCTCGAAAAGTCTTGAAGTACAAATAGGTTTGATATTGAATGATAGATAGGAAATTAAATTCTTCTTATTCATAAGATTTAATTTCTTTTATGAATGATTTAAAACCGCCCGGTCAACATAGTTGTGCAACTCTGGTTTAAAATTACAAATAAAATGACCAATAATTGATTATTGATAGAAATCATTTTTTGAAAATCAATCATAAATTGGGTCTACCTCTACAAATATGCAATTTATTATAATTGAAAGAAACTAAATAAGAAATTTCTTCAATAGTAACTGGAATACCACCGGCAATATTTCCATCTCTTTCTGTTTTTGAAAGAAACAAAAAGAGTGAAGAAAAGATAAGAATTTCATAACTTTAAAGTTCATCTTTAAACGAAAATAGAAAGCGATGATGAGAAAAATTTCATTCGAATTTTTATAGTTTGGCAAACTATATGTATTTATTTTACAAATATGATTTAAACAGAAACAATATTTTTTAATCAAAAGTGATGGACAGAATTTTTACAAATTATTTTTTAAATGAATTTCAAATTTAGCGCGTTTAGGGTGCACCAAATAAAATATGTGTGCAGGTTGGTACTTAATTCAAATTGAGTATCAATTACAGTTTGTCCGTCTCTAGTTTTTACAAGATTCAAGAAGAAATTCATGTTAATTTTCATTCTATGTAAATTTTTGTTCATATTTCAACAATATATGAATTAAATGGTTTTAAGTAACACTTTTTAATTATATTTCTTTCTTCTTATAGGACCAAGAGGGTTGGATGGTATGCCTGGGGAACCAGGTATAGAAGGTGATGTATCACACTAAAATAAAGCTAAAAATAATTTTTAAATATCATGAATACGTCAAATATATTTTTAATGGAATTTCTTATTTATTTTTCAATATTGAAGTTACATATTTGCGATTAAGATATTAAGAAATGCTTAACTAAAGTCAATTTTGAGAAACAATCACTTAAGATAAATGTATTCTTATAATTTTAAATACTCTAAAACTAATTTTATTAAGAAATTTTCATGATTAAATCAAAAGAAAACATAATTTAAGAGTTTTTATAGTTGTTATGTGATGGCTAATTGATCATTTGTGCCTCAAAATAGGTCCCCCAGGGCTCCCAGGTATGCCAGGGCCTAGTGGAGAAAAGGTAGGTTGTTTCAACTTCAATTGATCTAAAAACAATTCTAAAGACAAAAAAATATATGAAACTAAATGTTTCTTTTTAAATAGGGAGAAAGTGGTGATATTGGTCCTCCAGGATTAATGGGTGAGAAGAAACTTCTTCTTTATTTAATTATGACGTTTTTCTAATATTTTATTTTGGTTAATCTTTCGGTGCTTAAATAATAAAGGTCCCCCAGGATTACCAGGTGTGTAATGAAGAATTATTAATTATTTTGAAACTAAAATTTAAAGTCTTTTCGAACTCATATCTTATTTTTATAAACACAAAACATGTATTTTAGTTCAATTACATTCATTAATCAAATTACATGCTAAATTTTTATCAAAAATGTCAATGATCAATATTATATGATTTTAATTCAACTTTATCATTATAATAATTGATGTAAAGCTTCTAAAACATTTTATTTTGTTATTTTACACTATAAAAGGTCCCCCAGGTTACCCAGGTTCAAAAGGAGATAAAGGAGATCGAGGAGACTCGGTGAGTATAATTTTTAATTATCTTCAGAGTTGTTTTTAATCGAAAATCTATGTCTAATAAATTTATCATAAAAGTTTATTGAAAATTAATTAAAGATCCATGCAAAATTAATAAAATAAATTTTTTTAGTAAACTCTAACAACTCTGAATGATTGAACTAAACATATTCATTGCCTTAAGATAATAAGTTAATTGAAAAAAATAATTTCTCTTTCAACTCAGAAGTACCGTAAAATGCGAAGAAGACAAGACGAACATGGAATGTCAGATGCGCCTTATATAATTCCAGACATAGTAAGTTGATTTTATATCAGTTTGACATATAAGATTTTTTTATTATACTCTGTCTCATTTAATCGTTTTAATTTGTCATTTTTTCTCTAGCCAATGGGTCCACCAGGCATGTATCTACCAGTTGTTGATTATAAATTTTATGCTTTCGATCAAATCAATCATTAAAATTTTTCTCTTCTTTATCCAATGCTGCATTGCTTTTATCGTTACTCGCTCGATTAATTGGAATGGAATAAAACAGGTCCACCAGGTATGATATATTGAAAAAAATTTTATTTTTTGTTGTTGTAAACATTTAAATTTCATTTTGTATGAAACTAAAACTTTTTCTATTTTATTATGTTTAAAATTAGGTCCCCCAGGTATCCAAGGCCCACCAGGTTTGTTTCTGTTCAATTTAATTCAATTTTAACATCTGAATATAATTTTAAATTTTAACGGTCTTGATATTTTTAAAATTTTAAATTTATTTAAACCGTTAAAATATAAAATTTTAGAGAAAATTTTAATTTCCATTTCAAGATCATAATAAGCTTCAACACCTCAACCACAATCATTATTCTTCTAAAAACCATTAAGCATTCTTCTTTCTCAAAATTTCCCTCATACAGAAACCATACAAATTACTTTTCTTTCTTTCTCTTGTGAAAACTTTTTCATTAAAACATTAACAGAGAGAATGAGTTAAAGAGATAGACAAAAAATTATAAAAACATAGACTGAACAACAACAATAGTTGTAAATGGTGGAGAAAAACTTTTTCAGATGCTCATGAATGTTTAATGACTCTATTTTAGTCATGCTAAATAGTATTAGCCTCAGTCATTCATTTATTCACTAATGGCATTTACTTCTTTGCTAATTTGTCTACTTTTTCATAGGATTGCAAGGCCCTAAAGGTTCAGATGGAAGAAAAGGTGATAGAGGTCAAAAAGGAGAACAAGGTGAGAAAATGAATGCAAAAATAATGATCAATCAGTAGAAGAAACTTTTCTTTACTGTTAACTATTAATTTAACTCTGAAACAGTTAAATTATAATGATAAATCTCTTAATTATAGGTGTTATGGGTCTACCAGGACCAATGGGACTTAGAGGTGGTGTTCCAGACTTTTAAATTATTTTCTTTCCTTATCAGCTACGTTCTAATAAAAACAATGAAATTTATAAATGACTTTTCTCACGTTACACACATATATCTTTTTTAAAAAAAAAGGTGAAAAAGGACCTCCAGGAAGAATGGGGCTTACAGTAAGTTGAATTTAATCACAAACGTGTGATTTTACACGATTTAGGCTTTGTCACTAACAACAGTTCTTTTGATTTTTCTCAGGTTCGGGATACTAATCTTTTTATCTAATTTATTCCCTCCTATCTTCATCAATATGCTTAAAAAATTATATTTCTTTTCATATCATCAAATTGTTTTGTTTCCACCTCTAAAGAAATAAACTATTTATAAATAATTAAAGTGTGTGTGTGTGTGCTCAATCAAAAAAGTCAATAACAAAAAACAATGAGAATTAGAAGTAAAAAAAATCACCTTTAGATAGCAAAATAAATTACTTAGTTATCCATAAAAAAGAAGCTCTAAATATTTATCTCAAAGCTAATTTATTTTCCCTTTCTCTCTCTCGCTTAAATCATTCATTTTTATTCTCTTGCACATTAATTTAATTTATTTATTAAAATGAGAATCATCAGAGATTGAGATCTTGTCGTTTCTGTTTTTTGTTTTATTGCCTTCTCCCTCTTTCTCTCATCATCTGTGCCAAGGCAGCCAATTTTCATGACAATTTCTCATTCATTTCTTGTTCTTACATTCGTTCGATGGTTTCTTTCTTTTTGCATTTAAAAGAGCAAGAAAAGAAGAAGGTTACATGAGCATAAATCACGTTTGTCAGTGATATGAAAATAAAATACCAGAAGTCATTTATTTCTTGTATCATCCCGTGGCAAGAACTACAAAAAAAATATATACACTGTACATGAGCAACAGCAGAAGCAGAAGAGGAAATGAATGAGATTGAGAGAGGCTCAGAGATAGTCAGTCACTTTATGATAAAATCTATTTGCAGCAGTTAAAAAAAAGCGAGAATGGGAAAATAAAAGAGAGCAAAAGAAAAAAAGAGCCTGTGCGTAAATTATTTGCACATGAAGATTGTATAAAAGTTAAAATTATCCATTCACTTAAGACACAGAATGAAACAAAAAACTAAGAAAACCATGTAAATTCTGGTCGATGATTATTTTTATGAGATAAGTCTGTTCTCCATTCTCTCTCTCTCTTAATGTGTATTTTATAATGTAATTCAAAACCGTTCTCTCATTAAAGCATGAAACTGATGTTTTCGTTATCCTTGTTTGTTTATTTCGCGCTTTAAAGAAAAATCTTTTCTTTTTAATCTGAATCAAAAAATATTTTAATTAGCAGAAATTTTTCTGATTTTATTATGAACGTTAACGGCTTAAAGAATATTAATTCATGTGTCTATAAAAGAAAGTAATAAATGTTTGTAAAATGAATAAAAAGAAGAAATTCCCTCCATATGCATATTAAATTCTTCAGACTGAGGTCATTTCATGAGAAGAATTATTCAATCCACTGTCAATTGTTGATAAAGAAAAGCACTTAAGCGTATGATGAAATGTCTTAAGAGAGACTCGCATCACTGTTATCAAGTCAATAATTAATTATTTTCTCTTTCTTCACTCACTCATCCTCAATCAATCCTTTATGATTATAAAACCAAGTAAATAATGATGATGGGAAGAAATAAGTAAAAAGCCATCCTCAAAGAATAAGAAGAAGAAAAAAAAAGTTGATAATTATAATTAAACATTTTAAATTGCTGACATTAACCAAGAGAGAAAAGGGCTTCATTTGTGTGTAGACCAATCTAAAACAGCCAAAATAATCCAAGCGATAAGAAATTAATGATGATAAATTTCACTCTCTCTACTTTTTGTTGACTTTAAAATTGAAAAAGATCCTTCATGAGAGGAATTAAAGTCAAACACAAATCTCTAAATAATTTCAAGCTATTACCATATCATTACCACACCTTAATTCCACTCCCATCACATTACTTGCAATTCAATAATGATGATATACTCATGAGTTTTCTCATAAATTTAAAGATAGAAAATTTTAAAGTTTTAACCTTATTTCCAATAAATAATAGCATAAAAATAAAAAAAAGGATGATTGATAAAATGAAGAGAAAGGAAGAGAAAAGAAAATCAATAAACCACAAGAAAGTAATTTTTGATGTTACAAGAAATTGCGTTCGAAAAGGATGAAAATTAAGCTTGAGGAGATGAGAAATAATACCTACTAATAATAACATTAATAACGGTAATATCAATAAAATATATTTTAAGTATATGAAAATTGCATTCGTTTAACAATAAAGAAATTTCGATAAAGAGAATTGTGTAAACACGCGAGAGAGATAATAACAATAATCGTAAGTCAAATTTAAAAAAAAAATGCGAGAATGATGTTGATTTTAAGATTCAGTAAATATGTGTAAGAGTTGAATATAAAATTCCCGAGTAATCAAAAATGCATTATGACTTTCTGTTTGTCTAATTGTTATAGTCAGCAGTCTATATATAAATTTGCTTAAATGATAGACTTTACATGCAAAATCCGCTTATGTGACTTTAAATTCGACTTTGATAAACAGAAAGCATAACATATTTAAGGTTACTCGGAAATACAAGGTGAAAGAAGTAATTTTTAAAGAATTTTACAGAGTTCGAAATCGTTTTATATTTCAGTTGCAACTATCTCAATTTAAATAAACTTTTTTTTGATTAAAAGTAAAACTTTAATTGACTAACTCAAACAACCATTGTCATGATAGGGTTTTATAAGATTCATATAAGAAGAAAACTAAGCGCTATACTCATATTGCCAAACCCTAGTCATAGTATATAAACTGAAAGCATAAAATATTTTTGATTACTTGGGTGAATTTAACTTGAAGTTTAATTAGTTAGTTTTGAAACAGTTTCGGACTGTATTTGTTAAATTCTTTAAAAACTACATCTTTCTACCTTGAACACAAGTAAATAATACAAAAGAAATTGCAAAAAAAAACAACACAAAGTAAATTTTATAAGTAAAAAATAAGATATAAGAAATGAAACAAGATTAAGGAGAATAAAAAAGAAGAGAGAACATTGGAAGGAGAAAAAATAATGTAATTTTTATAATTTATGTTTTCGTAACAGAAAAAATATATATATTAAATGAAAAAGATGAACAACAACTGAAATAAAATATAAAAGTCGAAAAAAAAGAGAGAAAAGAAAGGCAAAAGCTCATTAAAAATAATAAAGTCATTGTATGGCAAAAGCGTGCGCGGGGTTGCGAAAAATATTTGAGGGCGCATTCTTTTTTAAATTTATTGCTGAAGAAATTTTTATTGCTCTTAGTGCTTTTTCCTCTTCTCCATCATTCATGGTCATTGAAATGGTAAAGATCAATTTAATTTTTTGACCATGACTTGAAATGATTCATTAACAATTTACCACACACTATGTGGTCTTTTCTCCTCCTTTCTTTTGGACCGCTATCATTATTATTAACACACACTAAAAACAAAACAGACGAAATAATTTCAATCTAGCCTCTGGGTAAGTGTCGCTGTGCGCTATTAATCTTTATTTTTTTTTATTCTCCGATACAATCAATTTTAATTTTTAATTTTAAAAAATCACAAGCACTTCTTGTATAAATAATATAATATATTGGCACAATTATTTTTTCATTATTCACTCATTCCATCACATTTCACAGTTGCTTATTTAACTCATTGACTGGATATTGGTCCATAAATATTTTTACATTAGTATTATCGAATGATGTTCTGCTGCCTCTCATTCTCCATCATATTGCATGCCACATTGTAGCAATTAATTACATTGTATACAAATGCTTCATCTCTTTTTAATTATTTATAAAAATTGCATTTTTGATTAATAAAATTTTTATTGTTAATTTGTCATGTTGCAAAAAAGATTGCAAATGATTATCATTCATTTATTTATCTTTATTTCTTTTTTTAAATTATTCAACAGGGGCCTTCTGGATTGGACGGTATGAAAGGGGTAAGAAAATTAATATTTAATTTTTATTTTTCAATTCATTTATCAAATGTTTTTTGTCTAGGCACAAGGTGAAACTGGTATGAAAGGAGAAAGAGGTGATCCTGGTCTTCCGGTAGGTTTATTTATACACTATATAGAAATCAAAACAAAATAAATAAAAATGCAATAAGTTTATTTTAATAAATTGATGCATTTATATTTCTGTCTAATCAGTAATTAACTATTTCATCATTTAATCATATTTCATTAGGGGACAGACGGCATCCCAGGTCAAGAAGGGCCCAGAGGTGAAAAAGGTTCAAAAGGTGAGTTTTAAAGTTATTACAAAGTTTCAAAATTTGGTCTTGTATTCTCTAAAGTTCGATGAACTTTTAATGCACTTGAGTAAACAAAAATATATTACAACTTTTACGTTTACTCGTTGTGACATTCAAAAGACGGAGAATTTAAATATAATTTTTAAAAGTGTATTTTTATCAAGACTGTGACACTTAACTAAATTAACCAAAAGTAAATGATTTCACTTAATTTAATTAACTCAATTAACGAATCTTTCTTAGGCATGCATTTAATAACTTTTATTTCCATTTCTTTATTAGGTGAAGCAGGTCCAGCAGGTAAAAAAGGAAGAAGAGGTGATAGGGGTGAAAAAGGCGAGCAAGGTGTTCCTGTAAGTTCAACAAATTCTTTTTTAAATAAAAATTTTAATCTAAAATATTTTAAAATAGGGCTTAGACGCTCCTTGTCCGCTTGGAAGTGACGGAATGCCATTACCAGGATGTGGATGGAGACCACCAAAAGTAAACATTTATCAAAATTCATAAAACCGCATGCGAGCATGAATGAGTCAATAGCCTGTAGTTGATATAAAATTGTGCGATAGAAATTGCACATTTAAAACTGCCAAATTTTAAAACATTATTTATTACTGTATGGTTAAGCTGATGCAAAAAAAAAAAAATTAAGAATATTTAAAAATAATTTTACACACACTCAATGAATGAAAATCAAACAAAAATCCTCATCAACCTTCTTCGACAGGAACCGATTATACACACGCCACAGCATAAAGACTATCTGCCCGACAAGACCGCACCCACTGAGAACGAGAGTGACTATCATGAAGAGGACGAAGCACCGGGTGGATCGGAAGATTACGAGCCAGACTATGAAGAGAATGGCATGCAAGATAGGAAGAAGAAAAAATGAGCTTTGGAAAATTTCTAATGCACAATCTTTAGTACAACATTGAGGTTCCTCATATACTCACAACAAAATACACTTTTTTCTCGTCAATCAAAACAAGTATACAGTAGTCAACGAGTGACAACATTAAAAGGAATTTATTACATGGACTTTTGTGTGTTTATCATCATTTTTTTATTACAACAACAAAACATGCAGAAAGAAGAATTTTAACTACTTTTAGACAACATTAAAACATTATGCTCTCCTTCCTGTCACTCTATCAGACTTATTGTCATGTTTCACACAGCTCTTAGCTCTCTATCTCTCCTCATTCTTCTTCTATCGCTCTATAGCACGCAAACATTCTTATTTTCTTACTGTCACCACGGCTGCTCGCTCTTTTGTTTCAACTCTTTATTTTTACGAGAAAATTTTTCCTCTTTGCTATAAAGCAGAGCAAAGCTATCTATCTTCTTCTATAATAGACGACAATCATCAAGCCATCAAAAATAAAACTCTGAGAAATAAGAAAGTTACCAAGATAAACAGCTTACATCACTACTCCAACATAAACGCCATTGACATGGAAAAAAGAAATTGTGAATAGACAAACTATTTAACTATCTCTTGTCCTCTTCTCTTCTACTTTCTTTCTGTTCATTCATTCACTTTGAATTAATTTCTGTAATTATTAAA
The DNA here is from genome assembly GCA_014622435.1 of Polypedilum pembai. Taxonomy (NCBI): domain Eukaryota; kingdom Metazoa; phylum Arthropoda; class Insecta; order Diptera; family Chironomidae; genus Polypedilum; species Polypedilum pembai. The sequence continues at coordinate 30,609 of JACWBX010003452.1, forward strand.
TGTTTTTTTTTGTAACGTGAAAAATGATTTTATGATTTCATTTTTGCATCATAAATCAAAACAGGAAAGATGAAGGAGAAAAAAAATGTAGAGAATTTTATTATGGAAAGTAATAAAGAATCAAGAAAATATAATTTCAAGTGGAGTTTTTTTCTTTCTTTCTTTCATCAACGAAAAGTTGTTCGCTCACATCATGTATGATTTACGACAATGGCAAAGTGTTTTTATTTCTGTCTCTCATATGCGCTTATATTTCAGCTAAAGTGTTATGAGTTGAATAAATTATTGCTATGACCCTCTCGAACTAAATCAGATTGTTGATGGAACTTTGAAGTTTAAATTTATTTTTCTTAGATGTTTAGAGAAATATGAAATAAATTTTGAAAGAGTTTATAAAGAACTAAAGAAGTCATAAAATAAATTTCTTGCAAAATAGAAAGATCTTGTCATAAATCAATTAGCAATCAATAATAAAGTTGAAATTTGATTTATTTTTGAATTATCAAAATTATTTTTGAGAAACTCAAGGTGACACAACAACGAAAAAACCATTGACTCTGGAAAAATTTTGATTTAGAAAAAATTTTAAGTTTTTGTAACAATCACAACTATAAAGGTAAAATAAAATTTTACGATTGCTCTCATTGTACACAGTCTATAATGCTTTATTTTGTTTTGTATTCGAACCGATCATTTACAGCAATGGTGTCCAACTTGTGTAAATAACAAATCAGTTGTCATTTTTTCTTGAATTTAAAAATCAAGTAGAAATTATAAAATTTTTAAGGAAATATACTTTGGTGTGCTACGAAAAATTTTATTTGGTCGAAGTGTGCCGTGGCTCAAAAAAGTTTGGACACCACTGATTTACAGCTAATATTGATAAATTTAGAAATTGTTGGCATTGTTTTGCATGTTTTAAAGGTAATTTAAAGTTCTAATTTTTGCTAAAAATTTTACAGAAATATTATTTGTTGCACCACCTTGGTAAGAAACATTTTACTGCTACTTTTATATATTTCTAAACTTTATCAATATTTAACATAGATTTTATTTTCCCTAGAGTGATATGAATGAGCTAACATATAACAGTATTTACAAATAAACACATATACACATGATGGCGATGATACGATAATCCAATTTGCAACATTCGATTACAACATTGCATTCTCTGTTTGCTCATGGATTTTGCAGAGCTCAGCTAATTGATACTGCATAGTTTGTTTTGTAAACTTTTGTATTACATTCATACACAATAGGAAATAGTTTTCAATTCATCGAACAAATTCCCCTGCATTTAAATTTCATTTCAGAATAAAAATTTTTTTCCAATTGAATGAGCTCATGGCATTTTAGGTCTGCTCTTTTTAGACTATATACTAAATTTTACAACAATTGTTTACATTCATTTTGATATGAATACTTTAATTAACATATCAAATGTCGAGAGAGTTCTCTCTTATGTCAAGGAAATTGAGTGAGCTTCACAATCAATTTGGAAACTCAAAGAGAGGCAACAAACAACAACAAATTTCTTTTTTTGCTTTGATATTAGCAACCTCAGAAAATTCTTAACATGTGCAAGCAGTGATTTTGCACGAGTGATTTCATGAGGGGCTTCTGGCTTCTTCTCCTTCTCATCTGACGTAATTGTATGTTGCCTGTGAGGCACATAATAAATATAAACAAAAATAAACATTGAAATGTGGGCTTTTTACCCATAATTATATATCTCTTGTGTTTTTCTTTCTCTTCTTTACATTTTTCAGGAAATTTTTCTTTAACTTTTTTTGTTTTTGTTGATATTTTGCATGACTTCTTCGTTGACATAACATAAATAAATTTGAGAAAAATTTCCTAATGATTTGAAATCAATTTAATTTTCTTCTCAAATTACTTTCGATTGAAAATTTATTTTTATGACTTTTTTTCTCTCTTACAGCAGCAACATTGCAAGCAATTTTATAACATAATTCTCATTTAATTCTCGAATAACAGCAATAAGAACAAGTTAAGAGAAAAAGTAATTTTCTCAAATTGAATTCACTTTTCAATTTAGTTAATTAATTTCATTTGTCTCGAGAAAAGTTTTTTAAGGATTAATTTTCTTTGTTTATTGTTACATGACAGTAGCTTATAGTATAAAGAAAGTAATTTACGACAAGACTACTTTTATGAACAATTTCACTCCACACCCAAGGATTTTTTTCATTAATTTCTCTCTCTCAAAAAATGCTTCAATATGTTCCGAATGAGAACAGAACTACAAATATGAATGAATGAAGCAAACATTTGCTACGTGATAAGAAATTTTCGGCACTTTAAAGAGCAGTAAAAGCTGCTGATGTTTGGTTTCAGCAGTAAATTCTAATATTTGTTCTTCTTCAAAAGAATTTTGAAATGTTTGCTTCAAATACCGATTTTAAATCCCCCACGAAAAAAATATAAAAATTTCCATATGACTGGCAATCAAAGACATATTTATATGTAAATTCTGGGACATTTTTGAAGGTGCCAAATGACATCAAACGATAAAATCAAAAATTTTATGAGCGGTTTATATAATTGAAAGACATTTTGATGCGCCGGAAGTAGAAGCAAGTGAAAATTGTGTCAAGCGATTTTAAAAAAAGATGAAAATTTGCATTCAAGAGCAACAACCATAATCATCATCTTCTCTCACACTTTACAGCCACACAACGTTAATTTTATATTCATAGAATGAATTGCTCATAATTTTTCGTCAACATGAAGGGTGATGACTGCTTTTCTTTTTCTTCTTTGCGATTTTTTCACTCTTTCATTCATGACTTTTGAAAATAATCAAAAAGTTTCTTTTAGTTATAAATTTCACATATGAAATGAAATTTAAATCTCTTCATCTTTTCTTAAAATAACATTAAATTTTCATAATTCATTGCAAAGCAATTTCTTTTTTAAAATTTTTTTTTGTCATCACCTTGAGAGAAAGAAAGAAAATTCATGAATTTATAAGCAGCAGAGTGAAGACTTATAAGCACATATTGCTTGTTTATTCACTGCAACATTTTTATTACATCTCTCTTGATGCTTGTTCTACTCACCACCGCTACTGTATACATAAAAAATATGAAATTAGGAAACACAAAATAAGAAGAGAGTGAGGAAGGAAGGAAGGAAATAATTTTTTATATTCTCTCCTTCCTCTGAATTGAAGGAGAAAAATGAAGTTGTTTATTTATACAGGATAATAAATGTCAATCGTTAATATTTATTTGATTTTGCATAAGTGTATTATGAGCACAATGATGAAATAATTTTATGTATTTGTGTGTTGTTGTTCATGCTTTGGTTCTGAATTACTATGATATATTGAATGGTTGCTATGACAAAAAAGCTTTTTTCGTATTCTGTATGCATGTTTTTGGGGTTAATTAAGCGCATCTATTGTTGCCATTAGCAAAATTTTATGCCTTTCCGGATAAATTGCTTTCATGCGATGACTATATGATGATGACATGTTGCCGGAATACGAAATAATGACAAAGTTATACTATGACAATTAAGAATGATAGATACTTACTTGCTATAGACATCACATCATTACGAATTATAATAGAATTCTAGTAATCTGGTGTGAGAATATTTATCTGTTTATGTCGCTCCTTAACGAACTTTAATTTAGCCTCTCAATATCAATAATCTATTAAAGCTATATCACTTTTCTCTTTGTTTTTCTTTCTCTCTCTCCTCTTGTACATGTGTAAATACTTTTCACAATAATAATGCTACAACTTTGTTTCTCTCTCTTTCTTTTGTGTTCTGCATCGAGCCATCTAGCTTTTAGCCTGCGGATGTTGTGAGAAACCCATATGAACAAATAAATGTGGAAAAGTTTCTTTCCTTTCCTCTTCTACTTCTGCTTATACCACAATTTTTTCTCCTAGTAAATTGTATCGCTTTTTTCTGTTGTAACTTACTACTGAGGTTTCATGTTAAATGGCTGTTTTTATTGTCCTCTTGCAATAAATGTAATTGTTAGTAGTAAAGTCGTTTCCAGTGTTAGTTTACTTCAATGTATTCTCTAACTTGAATACAATTCTTTTTTGTTCTATTCAATAATGTTCTTCTTCTATCAACACTTGAAATAGTAAAGAAAAAAAGCACAAAATGTGTTACAAAATGATATTTAATTACAACAAATTTCTTTTCTTTCTCTCTTCTTAGAAAGTAATTTTCTTTTTTTCTTTCTTAAACTATACAAATACCTATTAGTCTCTGTCAAAAATTCATCTGTTCACATATGTGTATGTCTTTTTTTATATATTTTCCTTGGTGGTTTCATTCGTAAAAGTGGCGATTGAAACATCGAAAAATTTGAAAATTTTCAATGAAATTTCGATGTTTTCACACCCCTTCGAAAAATGCGAAAAATTATTTTTTTTCTATTAAGTTAAATTTAAAGCTTTATACAGTGTTTTAAACAACCAAAGTGATACAGAAGCTGTGAAATTAATCAAGCTATCCATTTAGATGTCTTTCTTTGTGAAAAATTAAAATTTGTTCAATCAAAAATATTGTTTGAAAATAAGAAAAATTTTTGCGATTTTCAGTGTTTTTGTTTACTGAAAAGTTTTAAGTTTTTAATCACTCATTTTAACGTTTATATAACAAAAAGATAACAGTATGATGTTAGATATTGAGTATTCATTATATTTTGAGTAAAATAAGAAAGCATGAAAGCAATTTAAATAGGTGAAACAAAACAGAACTTTTGAATTTCAAATAAACATAGAAATCATAATTGCATACCCCAAGAATATCGAATCGATTTCGATATTCTTCGTTTTACGAATGAAACTACCAAGATTCTAAATATCGTGTGCTAAAAGAGTTTATCATTCTAAAGTGTAATCTAAATAAATTATTGGTTTAAAATAGAAATATAGTGAATAATTTGAATATTTTAATTAAATAGGATGTGTATCTAGTATTGGAAAAATAAAACAATGAGCCTATGAAAAGGTTATAAGAAAATTATTGAATTTAATGTTAGAAAATTTTTATTTTTCTTATAATACAAATTGTACATATTAAAGATAAAACAACATATTTATGATTATTGTGGAGCTATTTAGTTAACAGACGGCAGATTGACTAATGAATTTCATCAATTTGATATGAATCAAAATGCTCGAGAGAGTCAAAAGAGTGAAAGAAATTAATATACATCAAGTCCATCTTCTTCTTTATCTCCCATATTAAGTAATATTATTATTTACTCAAGTCTCTAGGAAAATGAAGGGAAAAAAATAATTTATGCGAAGCAAGAGACATAAAAATAAATGAATGAATGAGAAGTGTGCTTCAGTCTGTCAGTAAGTCAGAGCATTTGTGTGCCCGTGATAATGTGGCAATTCATTTAATTAATTCAAATTAGACAGTGTCTTAAATGAGCATAGACAGAGTGAGTGAATAAGTAACACACAAAGAGCAAGAGCATCTGGAAATTAATTCCAAATGAAGAGATAAAAAGGCAACAATAAACGAGCAAACGAACGCGAAGAAGGCAAAATGCAAATTTATTAAGACATTAGGTCCACGCCTGCTGCTTTCAAATTAATTAATTTAATTAATTTTTTCTCCTTCATCTGTCCATAAATAACAAACTCACTCTCAAGTTGGGACAAGTTGATTGGGTGTTGATGACACATTGATTTTAAATTGGAATAGATATATCAAAATGATGCATTCAACCCACATTCATACACATGAATGATAAAGTAGTAAAATTAATTTTAAAAACACATAAAAAAACCCACAGACACACATTAAAATCTGTCGCAGTTAAATAATAAAAAGTTTTTAATTTCATCTTCATTGCGATGATAGGAAACTTAAAACCGACCGACTAACTTTTTTCCCCTCATTCAGTGTTTAATGTTGCAAAAAAGCAATTTATTCTTGTCCCAACAAGAAGCTAGACGAAAATTAAAAAAGTTTCTCTCTCTTTCGATGAAACATCATATTCTCTTTCTGCATTCTTGACTTATCAGCTTATGCAGCAATATAGAATTTTAAAATACTACTTAAGGGCATTCTCTTATACTCTATGTACATGTTTATCTCCTTTTCACTTCCTAATCAGAGTTTAATGAAAATGAGCTAAGCTAAAACATCATACCTGTGTAGAATTCGGGTCAAGTGTATTTGTTTATGCTTTCATTTTTAAAATAGAGACAAAAGAGAAATAATTGGTCCAATTTTTATCCCATCATCTGAATTCATGATGCATGACTTGTAATAGCCATCACTAAGATATGTGGACATAAAAGTGTGAATGTAGAGCATGAAAAGGGATGAAAAAGTTATCATAAAAGTGTGACAACTTCTTGCCCAAAGTAATTTGTAAAAAAAAGTAGATATTCACTTGGGATTTTCTTCAAACTTTTGCCATTCTCACTCCTCATATTATTCTTTTTGTTTTTTATATGTGAGTGAGGAAGGATTCAATTCTCATGTTGTCATCATCCTTTTTTCCTCTTCCCATATGAATCTTTTTTTTTTTTTTGCTTCAACATTTCCGCTCAATTCACATTGCTTTCCGCCTTCATTCAAAAAAAGTAGCAAAAAACAACGTTGTGCTTTCCTTTTTCATTTTCCTCTTCGCTTGTTTCAGCAAACGCCTCACATGTAATTTTTTTTTCATTCGTTTAATATGGCCAAGAAAACCTCTAAAAAACAATAATAACAATAATAGGAAAACACATCAAGATTTTGTTATTCCCACATGACAATGAATGTTACTGCTGCTGCTGCTACTACTAAATGCGTCTTGCTGTGAATGTGATGAAAAATTAAATTCATCTCTCTTATTCTCGCTTACTCGCACTCCATTCTTTCTCATCTTGCGAGTAATTGCAAATAAATTGAGTTAACATCTATCTATTAATATTTTTCTTGCCACCACAACAGCAACACTAACACACACATGATGATGAATGAAAATGCTCATTCTTATAAGAGTGAAGAATAAGAAGAAGAAGAAGCGTCAACATATGAAAATCTCTTGAGAGCTACATAGTAAAAGAGACATTCGTCAACATGATGAAGAAAATTCAATAAATATTTCATCCAAATGCGGGAAAATAATGAGTCACGATTATGAATGTCTTTCTCTGTTGAGAATGAGATTCATGATTGCGAGAAACTGATGGAAAATTGAAAATTTAAATCACATTATGTGTTAGATATAGGATTGAATCAAGACTTTAAAAAACAAAAAATAAAAATACACACATAGATCAAGAGAGAGAGAAAAATGCTGATGTTGATGTTTTCTCGCACTCGCACGCTGATGACATTTATGAATATTCATGTAAAAACTTGACAGATGAAAATGTTTGCTAGTAATCATTTTATGGTAATTCTACAAAAATCATAACAAAAATTCTTACTCTTTAGATTGATTTTTCTCTAGTTAGTATCAATTTAAATGCTTAAAAAATTTCTCGTATTCTCTGTAGAATCATCCGTCTGTATTGAAAAGGGCGGGAATGAAAATTAAAGAGTTGAAAGAATATTTTTAATTGAATTTATATGAGACCTTTGATAATGTACTCTATCATAAGCAAAATGAACGAATAGAAAAAGAACATCAGTTCATAAATGAAAAGAGCAAAAAATCTGAACACGAGATTATGAATAATTAATTAGTAAATATTAAATGTGAAATTAACGACTTGTTTAAGAGTTTTCTAATTAAATTTTCTAGAGTTGAATTATCTTTTTGCTTAAGAGTACATGTGATAAAACAATAAATTGAAATTAAATTTTAATGTAATTAGTAAGAGGATGCAAATGAATAGAGAATTAGAATTCCCATTTTAGTGCAGTTTACTTCGCTCATTTTGTTAATGGATGAATCGTTGAATAAAAATTGAAGAAAATTAATTAAGAACAAGAAAAAAAGAAATTCATTAAGCAAATCTAACTTTGGTGTTTTGTTACTAAAATAATTGAAATAAAAGCAAAAACTTTAACTTAAGTATGAATAAAGTCATAAATTTTATTTTTCTCTTGCGATTTTGTGTGTCGCAAACTTTTCATCCCTTTCACTTACAAGGCAATGCCATAATATACACATACCCATAAGAATGAAATGTCATACATCATTTCAAATACACACACACAAACCCACATTTGAGTTGGGGATGATGATTTTAATATTGAGTGAAATTTCAATGATGTGCCAAAAACACACTAAAAAGAGTGTTATTGAAAGCCTTTTTCATATTTTTAGTGACAGATATTTTGTGTCAGAGAGAGAGAGAGTGTTGAGTATCTTGCTTTGGTGAAAAATCAACAAGCCAGTCGACATGAAAAATAACATGCAAATGGAGTCTGAAAATGTTTGTTTAATTTTATCCACTTCACATTTAATATGCACTCAAAGTGTTGTTGACACCATCATCAACATTTGTGGATATATTACTACATACAAAATGACAATATCAACGTTATGAAATAGAATTTTGTTGATTATATTGTCAGTAAGGATTATGATCTCAAAAGTCATATTTTATTTTTTTATAAAATGTTGCACACATTTTATATTAACTATCAATAAAGGTCAGCTACTTTTCTCATTCTCTTCATTTTGCAATGCCTATTTCACAATACATATATTAAATTACACTTCAATATCAATACGTAGTCTGGAAATCAAAAATGAAATTGAGAACTTTGATTTTTGTATTTTAGTTGTCTGGCATTTTTATTTCACTACAACTTTTGATTTTATAAAAGTGAGAATTTTGTGCGAAATGTTTTCTTTTCATTACATTCAATATTGGTCATAATGATTAACTTATCTTTTCTTATAAACTTTATCTAAAATAATGATAAACTTCTTAGCCTTCTTAGTTTCTTTCTTATTGAACATTATCATGATAAAAATATTAAACTAATCGAATGTAAAATATGTTTGAGAGATTATCAGTACATTTCAAGGTAGAGACAGTTCCAAAAAAAAATTTTTATTTTTCAAGCTCGCCTACTGCCAGTAAAAAAGTTAGGGTACTAGCTTTTATGAAAATTTTTTGATTGAGGTTTTCTGTTGATTTCCATGATATTTTACAACGAAACTTTCAATATAAGCTTATTATTTGTTAATCTATCAGAAACAAGCAAGATTTGCCCGAAATTCTTCTCATTAACGAATTTTTTAAAAGCTTTCTAGTAAAAGCTAGTACCCTAACTTTTTTTTACTGGCAGTAGGCGAGCTTGAAAAATAAAAAATTTTTTTTGGAACTGTCTCTACCTTGGTACATTTACAGATTTTATTTGTATCTTAAGTAATTCCTACTACTGTTATAAACTCAACGGTCTGAAAAAATTCAAATCTCAATTCGCTCACTTCAAAATTCAAATTTAACTTTCTACTAAAAAGAAAACGAATTTAAAACTCATGCCATGCTTACAATGTGACATTTTGCTGAAATAAATGAAAAATAAAAATATAAATATATTCCTACAATAAATTTTTATTTCAAATTCATTTTTCATCGTAAAGAAGTCTCTCAAGGATCATTATGTTACATAACTAACTAATGCATTTATATGTGGATTTTATTTGCGTGCAATTAGACTAGGAGGGATGTAAATATTTCATAACTATAAAAATAATATTTTTCTTTGTCCATGTGCAGAGTTCAACAGACACTTGATATTTGATCAATATTTTTGTGTTACTGCTTCAATGTTCTAATGTTACAGTTAGCACAGCCATCACAACAATGCCGAGCACTAATGCGCCCAATTGCTTTAGTGATTCAAGTTTATCTTCTTCTTCGAGTAAATCAGGAAGAACTGTTACAAGTGCAATATGTAAAAAGCCGCCTGCTGTGAAAGGCATAATCCAGGAAGTTCTTGCTTCCATAGCTGATGTTACGCCTGAACCTCCGATCGCTACTAGAGCACCCAATAAGCCAGCACTGGCTGTTAATAATTGAGCTTTCGCAGCATCCCATCGTGTGAAACCAGACCGTAGTAAAATTGCAAAATCACCAACTTCATGTGGAATTTCATGCAGCAAAATTGCGAACGTTGCTAAAATTCCATGTCTCAAGGATACTAAAAACGAACCAGCTACAGCTAGACCGTGAGTAAAGTTGTCAATGCTGTTTGCAAGCAAATTCAAATATCCTGCAACTTTTTTTGATGGTGGTTCTTTTGTTTTCTTATCTTTTTCTGCCAAAAAACAGGGAATACCGTTTGGAATATCTTCTATATCACAAGATCCATTCGGCGCACAAGTAACTGCTCCTTCAGGCAATTTTCCACCGTTCCGACGAAGCAGACAACTTGCTATTTCTACACATTTCGGCTGAGGATTATTTTCATCTGCATTTGCATAACCGCTAAAGATTTTCTCAACAATCGTGAAAATTAAAACTCCCGATAACACCCACATGCCGCTTCTTATCGATGGATGCTCATCTCCTGCAAACATGATGAGCAATAAAAACGTGCTTATTTTGAGTTAATAAGATAAGAAAATTGCTACGAACCGTTGAGACTTTTTCCCTTCATGTCTGATTCCCATGCTTCTGGTAGCAAATGCAGAAAAACATCGCCCAAAAGACCACCAACAGCAAAACTTAGCAGCGTTTTTAAGAATTTTGAATCAGCAGCTGTCGTATGAGAAAAAAATGATTAACTATTTGGCGCCAACAAGCGAGTAAAGTAAAATTATTAGCGTATGAGTGAATCCACTTAACATGTGATGTTAAGAAAAATTTAGATCTCACGTACAAATGATAAGGTAGTGAAAAACGAAAAATAATGAAGAAATGATTGGCAGCTTTCAATCAACAATTTTATAGCCAATAATTTGGTAGATTATAAAATATAATAGTAAATAACAAATTTAATGCGTGTTAATGTGTTAAGCATTAAATATGATTTAATTCACTATCACGGACATTCATTGATTTAAAAGTAATGTTTCAGTAGTCAATGATGAAGAAGCAATGAACGATAAGAATCGAAAAGAATTAGGTGATAAAGGAAAACAATTAGGCCACTTGAGTGAAGTAAATTATGTCATTAACTTACGATTTTTCATTTCGCTTTCTTTGCCTGGTTCATGATTTGGAATAATTAATAATGGCAAGATGCCACTTAAGCCTATCAATGCTGATCCAAAAAGTGAAAATACCCATGGCACATATTCAATTGATCTAATGTACTCGGGCACGTATAGGTCCAAAATTGTTGAAATGGCATCTAATGATGAATTCATTTGAGAAGAAGTTGCTGATTGTTGTTATCAGGAAAAATTTCAATAAAATATATTTTTGTAATTTCAAAGAATCGTATTAATATCCGCTCATTGCTTCTACTTTTCAATCAATTGATTTAGTTGCAATTTAAATCACACTCGATCAAATTGGCTAAAATGAAAAGAATTTTTTTATAAATTATATTGATGCACAAAGAAATTGCAGAAATAAAGTACAGATATTTCTCTTTTTCAAAACAACCGGATGACTCAATTGCTCACTACAGAATGAAATTCAAGTGAGAATAAAAAATCTTGTTTTTACGTTTTCGAGAGTAATATAGTTAAGGCTTTATCACTACTTGTATTTTACACTCGTTACTTTTTTCTTTCTCTTTTAGATTTCTCTCTATTTCTCTTTGCGAATATATACATTGATAAACAGCTGTTTATAAGCAAACATAAATTTTCCAATATTTTTTCACTATCAAGAGTGTTTTACTGATAATTATTAGCTGATGTCGGTAATCGAGTTAAAGAATTTCTTAGCTAAAAAGACTTTGTTTCTTACATTATCGAAATGAGTGTTTAAACTGATTGTTGCTATAGAACATTTTATGATAGAAAATTGTTTGGTTTAGTAAGATTACAAATATCAACATCTTAAAACGAGATTATTATAAAATGTAAGAAAGTGTGTCGTTGACGTTTTAACCTTGACCATGCACAACAATTTTTTTTCGCGGTTTTATATTATTATTAATTCAATGTATGTGAATGAATGTGTGTATATAAAGAAAAATGAACGAGATAGCATGTGATGAAATGGAAAATAAAAGAGAACTGCAAAAACTGTCAAGTGAGTCAGCAAATATAAATTAAAAATATTTCCAACAACGCAAATAGACAGCGTAAATATTCTTTCTTTTATCACGAAATTCACTTTCATATAATTTGTTTTCAAATACAACATACAGAAGAGAATCGAAAATAAATTGAAATGACCGCAAAAAAACGATTCTCTACACTTCCTAATCGCGTGTGATTTTAAAGTTTTATAAACAACTCATGGAGTTTTTATAGTGTATGAATAATTAATTTCTTTTTAACCATCAATATGTTTCAACTATTATTTTATGACAGCACTGAGTAATTTAAATTTTGACCTTGGACACTTTACTTCCTTGTTATCCTCAAATGAATTTCTTCTATTAAAATGTGAACAAAACACTCTTAAATACTCACAAAATAATTTCTACTTTCAATTTCAAAATCAAATTAAGAATGAAAATTTTAAAATGTTTTGCTTTTGCTTTGTTTACTTCGTTTTTGTTCTGAATGTATTGACAATTCAAAAATTTCGTAATATAGACACATGTTCTGATACAAGCGCATTTTCAATTGAGAATTTGTTCACATGAATGGAGGAAACAGAGACAATGACAATCTGACTCGATATTTATTTTTGAAAAAATTGTATTGTGCAATAACACATTACGACTTGAATTTATTTCAGACGTTAAAAATAATCAGACACTTGAAAATGAATAAGAATGAAAAATTTAACTCAAAAATTGATATTTTTTATTTTTTTTCTGATCAATAGTTTTTCTTTCATTTACATTAATTAATTTACTTTATTAAGATTTTACTATTTTCTATCATCAATGTATGGGTTGAGGAGGGTATGTGAAAGAAGGGAAAGTAGATAGTCAAATAGAAAAGTAGTTTAAGAGTCAACAGTTAATGGAATATGAGCATATCTTTTAGCTCATTTCCCTTATTACAATATTTCCACTATCATTAATACTTATTTATTTTTACTTACACTTATAATTTTCTTTCTTTTGTATCAATTTTGTTTCAATTTAACCCCAATCAAATTCATATTCTTATTTTTTCATTTTTTTCTCAGATTCGATTCACAGAATTCTTACTTTCATCATCAGCTAAGATCAAGCGTGTGTTTAATATTAAAAATTTAATTTGTATTTATGCAAAAACGATTCTCTTAACTGATCGAAAATGATGAAAATTTAAGTGAGAAAAGGAATCGTATAGCCTGGAATACTTAAATTCTCTAGCTCATTACTCAGCTTCCTCTGCTTATCTATCAGTCGTAATATTTCGTCACGTTCACTTTTCGTTAATGAACGACCCTTTTGTTTTGCTAGTTGTACGCGCTTATTCTGTTCAACTATCTCATGATCGACATCATCAAGTTTTCGTTTAATTTCCAGTCGTTTCAGTTCTTTATGAGCGACTTCCTTGAGTGTTGTCAATTGGCTAGTGTTTGATTCTGCAATTGCTATCAGATCGGCACGAACTTTTTGAATTTCCGTCAGTACTTCGTCAACGTCTTCATCTTCCACTTGTCGCTCTCCACTTGGTGCAACATCTTTTGCCTCTAAAATTCCCTGTTCAATCAGTTCTTTTCGTATTCTACGTTCAGCTGCAATGCCATTTTTTAACAAATTTGCAGCACTTCTCGTGTGCATCATATTGGTGTTATTTGGTATATTTTCAAGACTACTATTGGAATTTTCTGTACTTGTTGTAGTGGCAGTTGCCGTCGAATGATGATGATGACCTTCATTGATGAGATTTTCTTCTATCAGAGCGCTCACAATTTTTTGTGTAAATGGACCAGTTATTCCTTCACCCATTTTCTTACTATTTCTCAGCACACGCATCATATCACCATTCTGTTGACCATTAGTTGTGACTTTTGCCTTTCCTTTCATCGATTGTGCATTACTTCCATCCTGTTCTTCTTTTACATCTTCAATACCCCATTGTGTTGTATAATGAGGACCAAGTTCTGGAATTTGTGGTGCTAATGTTCCTGAATATTCTTCTAACAGTACATCAAGTAATCGAATGTCCTCTTGATTGATTGGCACGGTAAAAGGTTCCAGTGAAAGCCAAAATTTATTAGGTGTATCGTTACGATGATATATGTGTTTGGGATTATGACTTGAAACGTCTGAACTGTCGTCTGTATGTTGACTCGGTGCAGGTGATGCTGATGAGTTTTTCAGCTTTGAGATTTTTGTAGGCGGGTGATTGAGTGGTGAATTTGTTGAAAATTTTCGTGGTTTACCGCTACTGACGGCTGTGGCAGTTACTCCACCTCTCCTTCTTTTGTCTGGTGATATAGGAGCTCGATCCAGATGTTTTGTTCGACGACTATCGTTTGAATCCAATTCGGATTTTAGTACTCGATATCTCAATGCAACTGTCGATAACAGTGTCTCAAGTTCTGCTTGAATTTGTTCTAGATCATCAGGCGGCAGCTCACTTGTTGCTGACCGCATCAGTGCTGCATGATACTTTGGCAACTGCTCTGAATTGTCTTGGCAACGTATTAATGGAATGCTCGGTAAAGGTGATGAGGGCTCTATTGATTCTGGTGATGGTTTCGACATCACTTTCCCTTTGCCCTTCGTATGTGTGAACCTTTTGCCACTTCCTTTCTCAGCCATTGCTGATTATAATTGTGTTGTTTTTTAATTCACTCTCTTCTCCACTTTTTCGTCTCTTGGACGTTTATCTTCTAATATATATTTTTCTTCGATATTGAACACAATTTTTTCCTTTTGAGAATTTCTTTTTACAATTCAAATAATAATATAATTGAATTTGTATTTCCGACATTCAGAATAAGAATGCGAGATGGACATAAAGTAATATTTTTTTCTCGTCTTTCGACTTTCCACTCAATGTGCCATCTTTTTTCTTTTTTATATTTGACGAGAAACGACGACGGGTGGAAAAGAAGAAAAATACAAAAGTATGGTGTGTGTATATATATGAAAACAGCTACAGCTAAAAAGAGAGAAAAAAGAAAAACAAAAAATATTTTTTATTGAGTTCCATGTTCAGTATTTTGTGCTTCGCCACCACATACAATTCTCTTCGTCTCACATCTCTTAATACAGTGCAATGGCGCAGCATAATAAGAGAAAATGTGGTTGCATTAATAATTATTTTGTTTTTGCACGCATCAATGTATCGCATAACATAACAACATGAACAAAAGCCGTTGACACTAGTAAATTCTCATAACGAAGCTCTCACAGCCAATCAGAAGAGGAGTGCAGAAGTAAACAAAACTCGATACTCACATAAAATCGATGAATTATGTTGAATTTACAAATTTTTCGGGCCAACGAGCACAGTCTATAAATGCGGCTATAGTTAAATAATTTTTCGAATATTGTTTTAGCTCGCAAAATGTCCTTACGATTTAATTATCTCAAATATTTTCTCGATATTTTAAGTTCCTAGAAAAGTTTTCTGAACGCACTAACTTATAATCCAACGTCACACAAAATAATATGAGTCATATTTCATAATGTTAATTACACTCTGAAACACAATCATTTGAATTAAAATACTGTTTAAAATGCAGAAAACTCACTTTAATACTCTCAAAAAATATATATTTATTCAAAATATTGTGAATTTTATTTTCACTCGTGATGGGTAATTTTCTTATGGAATACGACATATTCAAGTTTCTTTCTTTCGTTAAAAGGGATATAAGTTAGTATTAAAAAAGAGAGGATATATTTGTCACTATAAAATATGCAATTATTTTCTTTAACAAGCAATATTAACAGAAATAATATTTTGTTTAAAATACAGCATTAATTTTTGATTAGAAATTAGTTTACATGTGTCTGCCAGCATTTATCGCATACACGAACAGGCTTCCCTAATACTCCTGCATAGAAATAGAATCAATTTCATTGTTAGAAATTTAATATCAAATTACACTCACCATTCTTTTCTTCTAATGGTAATAAATGTTCTGAACAACTCTTACAGACAACATTTCCACAACTCCTATAAAAAGAAAGAACAATTATTTCAATTCATTAAAAATTATTCTTAAAATATGTACCTGCAGTGATGTTTTCGTTTAGTCAATGAAAAGGCAGAATTACAGCAGTTACAATTTGATGCTGATTCATCAGGAGTCCATTCTGATGAAGCAAGAATTTTTCCATTTCCAAGCTCTTCAGCAATTTTTGATCGCTCTTTCATCTCAGACACCTGTAGCTTTGTCATGCTCAGTTGATGACCAAGTTCTTCTAAAGTTTGTTGATCCTCGTTGTATTTTTTGCGTAATCGCTCAAGTTCATTTTTCGTCTTTTCATATTTTTTCGATTCTTCTGTAAGCTGATTGATTTTTATTTGAAGTTTTGAGATTGCGTCTTTGTACTCATGCTCTTTCGCTTGTAACGCGCTACGCCATTCTCTTTCAATTCTCAAATCTGCTTCAGCACGTGATAACTTTTCTTCACTAACAACCAGTTGTGATGTTAACGCTTTACTTGCATCTTCTAGTGACTTGAACGATGCCAAGTCAGACGAATGTCTGTAAATTATTATAAAATATCAGATTGAAAGAAATATTTTATCATTTTTTAACTTTATTTTATTTTCTAAGACTCTCAAGCAATAGAAAATATATAGGGTAGTATGAATATAATTTTTTTTGAGTATGCATTTTATTGTGTTGAGAATAAGAAAATAATTTTTGGAGCAGGAGAGAATGAGTGAAATAAGTGTCATAAGTTCTTCTTACTTTTTTTCTAATTGCATAATTGCACTCGACATAGACTCGCGTTGACTCTCAAGCTTTGTGAGCAGATCTGTTTTGTGTTTAAGCGACGACTCGCATTCCTATTATTTAATTTATAACATTTAAATGATTATTACAAATTCTTTATCCATTATTGATATATGATAGATAGATATAGCGAGGGAGAAAATTTTTTTCAATATTATTAGTGAATAAAGCAATAAATTATATAGTTAATATCAATACAGAAGACAAAAAGCAGTTATTATTATTTTATTCTTCATTCTTTTCCTTTGACGACTCTTCAACTGGTGTTTTAGCATTATCATCTTCAGCCTCGACAATTGTATTTGTTGAATCTGGTGTAGAAATGGGTTGCTCTGTTGATGATGGTGACTTGGTGAGTTTATTTGCATTAAATGGTGGAATAGGTTGAATTTTTAGATACGCGCGTTTATTTGGTGGATGTCCCAACTGTGATCCCGATGGTGATTTTTTCATATCATTTTCATTTCCATGTGAACTGCTATACTTTTTCTCTAAATTTGTCAAAATCCTGCCTATACTTGATGCTTTTGCTTGCAAACGTTCTACCATTTCACCTTTTTGTGTTAATTCAAACTCGCATTCCTTTTTTTTACATTTTCATTATTATAAGTTGTTAGTAATATTTTAATTTAAAATAATTCTAAATCTACTTAAGAAAATTTATAAGATAAAATATTTTAGAATAAAATTTACCTGCAATTTCTTATACATTTCCAAATTAATCTGTTTAATGTCTTCTAGTTGACGTCTTAGTGAAATAATAGTGTCTTGTTTTTCATGAATGTCCTTTTCAAGTAACTTCATTGCCATTTCTGTTTCAGCTTTTAGGCACACTTGCAATTCCAATTCTCTTTCAACTTCTTGTCTCTTCTTACGTTCATCAGCCAATGTTTCTGCCATTTCGGGATCAACACGATCCAAAACATTTGCTCTATCGACAATTTGCTGATTTGCAGCATTTTGATTCTGTCGAAGTGCACTGTTCTCAGCTTGTAGTGTGAGTAAACTATTTCTTGCAATTGCAAGATCTTCTTTCATTAGAGCATTTGTTGTAGTTAGTTGTTCTACTTTTTGTTGAAGATTTGCAACTGTAGCACTGAAATGTTAATTAAAACTTATTTTCAAAAATCCTCGAACAAAAAATCTTATTAAAATTACTTCAAATGTCGATTTAATTCCTCAATATAATTTTTCTGATCTAAAACAGCTGTCATATTTCCACCTTCAATAGCTGGTTGTTCATTTTCAGGACTTGATCGTGAACTTGATCGAAGATATAACGAGAAATCTATGACTCCTTGCTGTGAATCTAAATCTTCACCCTTTACACACAAATTACAGTCAATCACATTCAGTCCAACTAATATTCCCATAATCACCACAATTTCATCACTAAGCATTAGTGCATGTGGTTCATAATATTCCACGAGAATTTCATTTTTGTGCTCAATCAATGCTTGCAAGTAGTCAGCAAGTTTCTTTTGCATCAAAGCTAATCGCAACCATGCACGAGATCTGCCAGTTTGTGTACGAACAGTCGGCAAATCACGTATAGTTGAAGTAACATCTTGAGCTTCGGGGCAATATTTCTCAGTACTCTGCAACAAGTCCCATAATTCTTTCTTAGGACCTAATATTCCTTTTTTTGGCTTTAATCCATGCTTAAGAATGTGCTCCAAAATTATAAAGAAATGTTGCAATGGTAGATGATCAGAATCTAATTGACGACCATATCTTAGCGATTGTTCAAGCAATTCTTTCACTACTAATTTGCAAATGTTCACCAAATTTGATCGTTCAATGGCAGCAGGATCGCGTGCTGTTAAAAAGAGAAATTTTGTTTTGTTTGATTTATGCAAGAAAAGAGAAGAAATTTCATTTTATGAAAGTAATCATAGTAACCAGATTCTTTGAAGAACGAAAAATAGAGAATGTTGAAAATTGAAAATGTTACGTCGCCTCGCGAATTTTACAATAATAGTTTTATTGATACTAAAAACCTGCTCGAGTACGCAAAAAATCCAACCTTTAGGATCGATACTGTTTGAAGAACATGGGTTTCCAAAAAGCTGCTTTATGCAAAACGATATTGCAACGCTTTCAACTAAGCTTAAATTTCATCAACTTTTACCAAAAGATATTGAGTTGATGAATGACGATGGTGTGATAGCGATTATTAAATATTTTTATGGAATTAACGAAATCATAGAACGAATAGAATCAAGTAAGACTCGTCAATTGCTTCAAAAATGTTTTTATGACACACTTGGAGGGTAAAAATTTTCTTTTTTAATGTCGCTTTTGATTTAATCCTGGGAGAATTTTTTCAGATATTTAAAACATCTTATTGTACCTATAACAAAATATTCATTTTATGCTGGAAATGTATCGCTCTCAACAATACAAAAAATAACAAATCTCTATGATCGTTGTAAAGAACTTCTTGATACAAATGGAAACTCTTGGTCAGAGCCAATCATTGATTTTTCAAAATTCACCGTTAAAATTCTTCCAGTGTCCATTTCAATCAATGAAAATGAAGCAATGAAGTCATGTGCAAGTCTTATTACTAACAATGACGATGAGATTATGGTGCCACTGCCAAAAATTGAAACAGATGATGAAGATGATGATCTTAGTAATGATGATGAATTTTCTACGGTCCTAAAATTGCCATTTAAACGTGACCAATCGCTATTTAACATCAATTCTAAACGGTCAGCTTTTATTCTTTTTCGTTATTATGTCACTGTTACACAATGTTTCGGATATCAAGGAATTGATCAATCAGCTTTTAATAGACGTCTCAAAATGTGGCTTAATGAAAATGTGTTGCAATATCTTGATGATGATGAAGTTTATCCAGCGTTTGGTGCAGTCTTGAGAATTTTAGAGACAATTAAAGATTCTCATGATGTCACATATCTCGGCACCAAAGAACGTAAAATTAAGCGACCACGTCAATCGCTTTCATCTCAATCAAATTTATTTAATGATGATCAATCAAGTGATTTTTCATTTGATGATTCAAATCGAGATATGTATTGGTGGCTAAATGCAGTTTTGGCATCAATTGGAATTTTCATCTTGACATTTTTAATAATTTTTCTCTTGGCAAAAATATGTTGTAATCGTAAGAGAATAAAACAAACTGAGAGTGGCGGCAGTAGATCTTTGAAGGGAAAATTTTCAAAGATGCTACAGAACAATACTCATGTGCCAGAACATGACGAATATTATCAATATAAGAAAGTACCAACAAAGTCACTTCAGTTTGAAAATGAAAAATCAAAACGAAAAAAGATTTTCTCCAAATTAAAAGGACGAAAAGAAAGAATGCCATTGCCGAGGATAAATCAGAGTGATTTAGATAGTGAAGATGAAATTGTCTTGCACGACTCGAAAATTTCTTCAACAACTTCATTTGGTACTGATAAGAAAAAAGCGACTGAAGAGTCAGAAGGAAGTAGAAAACAGAAACAGGAAAAAGTTCCTTTGATTCGTTCAAGATCACCCAAATCAAGAAAATAGTTGCAAAAATTCACGCACATTATCATCGAGCGCAAAGCAAAAGCATTATTAAGCTCATTGCAGTCAATTGCATAAGTTTTTACTTTTTGTGTTTTTATGAATAAAAGAGCCGAAAAGGAATGTATTTTTTTGTAACGAATAATTGCATGTGAGTGTGCCATGTTTGTGGTAAAAATTTTGAATGAATGTTGGTGAAGTGGTTTTAAGGGACAACATAAAATGTAAATTGAACATTGATGCGGGCGTTCGCAACTAAATCATAATTAATGAGAAATCAAAATTTTTTTTTGTGTGGGTGTGAAAATTAATAGTTAAAGAAATTTTTGAACTCAAAAGATAGAAGAAAATGGAAAGAAGAGAATAGAAAAAGCACCTACAGTAATAATTAACCCAGTCACGCTCGACAATCTTCTCATTGCACTTATTATTTGAAACTATATTCTGAGATTCTTCAATAGGTGCACCTTCATTTTGTTTCTGGCTATTCACGCCGTCTTGTAATTCCTTCAAACATAACCATTCGCCATCAACGCTCACACGAAAATTACATAGATAAATTGTGTCTTGGACTCCTGTAACATCATCCTTTTGATTTCTGGGAAGTGTTATTGTGCTCTCATTATTATTATTATTGATGCTGTTTCCACCTTTTTGTTTTGCAGATTGTGGTGCCACTTTAAATTTTGATGTTGATTGATTATTATTGTGACCTCGCATTGTTTTACTGAAATTCGATAATTTAATGGATATTTGTCCTCTTTATATATTTTTTTCAAAAAACTTTTCTTACGCTGTGATTCATCATATGCAAAATTATCGATTTTTCTTCCTTATTGCGTTTCTCTTTCGATTTAATGTACAAATTTTTAAAATCTTTCCAGATCTTTTGCACTATCAAACTCGATGTTTTAATTATTTTAATTACTGAATTAGTTCATAATGAATGAAATAATTTCACTAAGCTAATTGTTTGATGTGAAATTTCAATATTTCATTATGAACAACAGCAGAACTTTTCCGAATAATTTTTTTGTTATAATTGACATGCGCATGTGCTACAAAAATTACAAACAGATGATTTTTGTTATCAAAACAATTGTTTATAGAAATTTAGCATCATAAGCTATTATAAAAACCAAAGAATCATTCTTATTGTCGTTATAACCCATTTAATCTAACTTCTATGCAGAGAAGATGTTGTCATCGAGTAATAAAATAAATTAAGAAATTGTTTACAACTCACCGTGTTTTTGCTGGATCTTTTCATTCCTATCGCTTTCATTTTCAAGTGTAGACCAAGAATCTGTTGAATGATTGCGCTCTCGAATTGATGCTAATGAAGGTGATCGAGTAAGATTATCAGAGCTTTCAGAAACAGATCTTCTTAAAAACAGACTCATTTTTCACTAGTTGTCTCTCTTTATTCACTTTATCATATAATCACAAATTTAGCAATTCAACTAAAGGAAAATAAAAAATTGAATTTAACTAGTTAATATCATTATTATAATAAACACTTGAATACACCATTTGATAAAAACTTTATTTTACAATTGATAATCATTCAAGATTCTAAAAATAGCTGCTAATTAACATGTTTACGTATTCAATTTAAGAAGAAGCCATTTTAAATTCTAACCCATATTAATTTAAATGGATAAACTGTTTTCTTTATCAAATCACTTAATTAACACTATTAAAATCACATAAACAACACTAAAACACTCTGATTTAGTTTGATAAAAAATTTTACAATTTCACTTTCAAAAATATTTCAAAACAATTCATTTGTTTGCAAGTTTACTTCAACTTGTTGTTCAATGAAAATTTTAACTTACACTTTCGTTAAGTTGAATAATATTCAAAATTTTTCAAATGTTTTCAGCTGAATAAAAGTTAAAAATTCTTTAATAATTTTAATTATTAGCTCTAACATAAGATATAATGAAATTCAAATAAAGCGTTGAATATTTATGACAGATTCTTTCTCAACAAAATTGTTCAAATATTTGAATGTTTTCGTAGAAATTTGAATATTATTTTACAGATGAATACTAAAATTTTCGCTGGAATTTTGTTTAAAAAACAATGCAACATTAAGTTCTTAAAATATTCATAATATGTTCTATTTTAATTTTTATAATCTTTATTTTATTCTCTGTTTTTTAAAATCATTATTGCATTATTTTTCTTATAAAAATGGAATAATCAATTCAAGATGTTTTGAAGAAAGTAAGTTGTTTTTCTTTTTTATAAAAATGCGAAGTTCATTTATTTACAAATTTTCTTTTTCATGATGCTGTGTTTATGCTTCTATTTTGATTACTATTTAAACTGAATGAACTTTTTTTATTTTGTGCAAAAATATTCTTTTCTTTATGTTTAACTGCACGGTATCACCTTATGTAAATGATTAATATTCTAATTCCACCTCTGTCCATTGCTACCACTCTCATCATCGAAAAAAATATTCAAATACAAAATCTAACAAAATTGACCCATAACAAAATTTATAAAAATTATAGTTTTTTTTCTCCTTAAAAATCATTCACAATTTACTTGCTAAGTTAAGATAAGAAATTAAAAAAAGTCAAAGTACTTTAAAATATTTCTCAGAGGAGGGAGTGATATAATTTTTAGGGGATTGATGGAAGATGCATTTCTGGTGGTTTTGTGTTACAAAAATTGAGGAAAGTACATGATACATAATTATAGTAATAAAAATATGGAGCATTTGTCTCATTTGTCTTAAACTTTTTAGGCTTCTCCTCACTGCATTTTTATTTCTTTTTATGTTCATCCATTGACACACCACCAGGTCCCAAATTGACAATCATCAGCAGTCCACCAATTACGGAAAGTGTTTGGAAAAAGTCATATTTTAAAAAGTCACGCAGTGGTTTATATGAAGGAATTGTCCACCATGCATTGTGATAAAGATTGAGTACAGTTAAGAGAGCGACTAAAATCAGGGCAGATAATTTAGTTTTATAACCGACTACAACGAGAACCATTAGAATTGATCCAACGATATCTTGTACAATTTGAAGGAAGCTCAATTCAAATCGAATTAATGTGATGAACATGAATGCTAATAAAATTCTTCCAGCCAATTGCATGAATGATTTTGGTTTGTTATCGCCTAAACTTGGCACTCCCGCGAATAGCGATCGTGCTTCGTTACGTGATTCTGCCAAAACTAGTAAAAGTGCACCAATAAGAGCCAAATTTCTGAGCAAAAATTGTAAATCCCATAAAATTGAGTAAGCAATAGTCTAAAATGAAAATTACACAATCGTTAATAAAAATTTTAACTGTTTATACACAAACACAAATTTACCTGGAGAATGACAATGAAGAATAAAATTCCACAAGCAATTGGCACACGTAAGCGAGCGAGAACCTTTAATAACAGAAAATATCACATTTAGTAAAACGATGTCTTATGTTGTCACGTCACAAATTATATGTATACGTTAACTTCTTACCATAACAACACCTCCAATTTGACCAACTAAGTTTATAAAAACAAATACTGTTGCTAAAAACATTCCACAACCCCATGACATGTTCATATAATCACGTTGTTCGTACCATCTATAGAGTATGATGGAAAAATTTGTTATCAAAATTAGTAAACATTATTGGCCAATAGCATCTTCTTCAGATAAGATGAAATCTCTAATTTGATACTTACTGAACCCACATGCGAATTCCATCTTCGAGGAAAGTGGCAATGAGACATAATCGAGCAATTGTTGGGAGAAATCGCTTTCCTTTTCGTTGGACCTGTCAAATTTTTGGTAATTTTAGAAAGTGAATTTTTTGATGATGTGGAGATGAAAATGCAATTTTGTTTTTAAACAACGAATTTCAATTACACCAATCGAAATTGAATGCTCACCTGATCGGCTATGTCTTCTAATTTTCCAATTAACTCATTGTTGACCATTTTCTTATTTATTTCAATTTAAATGTTCTCTCTTCAATAATTTTTTAAAATTGAAATTTTTAAGGGGTAACAAAAATTTGAAATTATTTTGACAGTTATATTAAATACCGAAAAATGTTACACAAAAGTTGTTCCCCCTAAACAACAAAACAAGAGAGAATATTTTCGAGAATTTTGTGAAATTGTTTTTTCGTGAAATAAAATACTTTTTAATCGCTAATAATAAGCACAAGTGCTTCTAATTTATCAGTGATAGTAAGTTACATCAAGTTTTAATAAAATTCTATTAAAAATCAAGAGAAATGCTCAAATTTTTAAAAAAATTCAAAATGGCATTGAGCAAGGGAAAAAATTGATTGAAATAGAATGACTTGCATTTTTCAAGTTCTTTTTATACGCATCACCAACATCCATTCTCTATTTTAGACGGTTCAAGATACAGTTGCAGCATTGGATTTTCCATATTTTCGAATGCCACAACCCGAAATTAAGCGAGAGCGCAAGAGCTCTGCAGTAAGTATCATATCAAATTTATCCCCACTTGTTGCACATTTTCCTCAAACAATTCTCTCTCTATTAACATTAGTTTAATGTACCTGCAAGTAACAATCATTGGAGTCAAGTAATTAATAATTATACTTTAGAGCTGCATATTTAAATGATCAAACTCTTTTCCACTTTTTCAGGCTCCGCTCTCGCCATGTCCATTCCCCGATATTAGTGATGATGAGCTAGTATCGATTTCTGTTCGCGATCTCAACCGCACTCTCAAATTACGTGGACTTAATCGAGATGAAATTGTTAGAATGAAGCAACGACGAAGAACTCTTAAAAATAGAGGATATGCAGCTTCTTGTCGCATTAAGAGAATCGAACAAAAAGATGAGTTGGAAACTGAAAAGACACAGGTAACAAAAGTAAGGCTCTCAAAATTTAGAATTGATATATTTCATTGAAATTTAATTTTAGGAATGGCGTGATATTGAAGCAATGAATACTGATAATATGGCAATTCGTGAAGAAATTGAAGTAATAAGAGCAAAATATACAGCACTCAAAAAATTTGCAAACGATAAAAAAATTGCACTTCCAGTTGAATTGGAAAATTTATAAAATTACTTATAACCAGATTTTATTTACTATTTTACCATTATGACAAAACCTCAATGTATTATACTTAATAAAGAATATAATTTTAATTGAAACTTAGATTGTTTTATTCTTTTATTATTGATATAAATATTAGATAAATCGTTTTAAGCTCTTAAATAATTTAGTGTTGAGCACTTCTAATAAAACATTGAGTTTTTAACACTAAACACTTAAAGCATAAAATGTTGAACACCAAAACTTTATAAACAATCAGTGCTGAGCACTATAACATTAAAAATTAAGCAACAAAATAAAACTAAGTACTGAGCACCAAAATATTGCTTTTTACAGCGTTAATTAAATCAAGAACAAAATTTTGTTTATACACCTAAACTTGCTTTCGCCTAAAACTTATGCAATAATAAAAATATTTCATATACTTCGATACATTTTCATCAATAATGCCTGGTTTTTTCTTTTAATATGATTGCATTTATAAATTAAAATAAGCATTCTTATGAAAAAAAAATTCAATTACTCATGTTTTTTGTTGTTTGATTTAGTTATATAAACTCATAAATGCTTCATTATAAAATAAATTGCTTTTAATAATGTTTAAACATGAATATAAGTTGATGTAATTGAAAACTATTGAACTATTTCAAGATCAAGTGTAACTAAAAAATTTAAAGAAATCGAAAGTTATTTGGCACCACTTATTAGCAAATGTAGTGTTGTGTAATTTTTCATTATGCATACATGTAGCAATTATTCTTTAAAAATTCATCTATGTAGCTACTCTAATAGAAATTTAATAAAAGTTTCATCTTCCGGATATTTAAAAATTTCCTTTTGAGTTAGAAAAAGAAGAAATCGCGATATAAAATAGTTGATAAAAACTCATAATATCATTTATTGGGAACAAGTTTTTAACATTCAATTGAATGCACATTTTTATTAAAAAAGTAATGTAAGTTTTTCAAAGGATGTTTCTAGGGCATATAAAAATATTTACGGAGAGAAGTAAAAATAGTGCTTTGTGCTATCTAAGCATCTAATGAAGAGTCCATCTATATTTTATGATAATAACTATTCGATAAAAAAAAATATTTGTCGAAGATGTCTCATATCTTTTATTTTTAATTTTATCATGGTATCAAAGTTTCACTTGACCGACACGGTTTAAAAATCACATATCTCATTATTGTTATTTTTAGCAAAAAAAAAATAATTGTGGCAAAATCTACACTATAAGTATATGTTAGTTATCTTTGATATTATATGTGTGCATTCATTTCATTTTTTTATGACCTATGACTCTTTTCTCTTTCATTTCATCAAATTTCTCGGTCAACGCAATTGTACCGGAAATAATTATATATAGAATAACTTTACATAGTAAATATCAAAGTACAACTACCTAAACGTCTTGATCATCACTTGAGAGATTTCAACCACACATCATATATCTCTTTAGTCATTCTTTATAAAACGTTGAAAAGTGATATTATCAGCAGAAGAAAGAAAACTCAGTCGTGCGTGAACGTAGATATAAAATATTTAATTGTATTGTACATATCTCGTTGTCAATTTTCTTCTTTGCTCCACGCATTCAACTTCTTCTCTCTCAGATGGAAATAAAAGCGAAACGTTTTTTGTCATTTTAATATTACTAACAAGTCAATTTATAATCTAATGAAAGCGTTTAATTGTATGAAGAAGCTATAATAATGATGATGGGTTACAATAGCCAAATATAAAATAGAAAATGAAAACTGACATTGTCAAAAAAAGTACCAATAACGATCCGTCTGTCAGACATAAAAAAAGAGTTTTTTAAAGTGTGTAACGGATACACATGTTTTCTACTAAAGAGCAATTACTAGAAGTCAAGTATGATAATAATAATTAAATAATTTTTTGGATGTTGGTCATTTAGACGTTAAAAAGTTTAATAAATTTTATTAGATACTTGACATTTGCATTTTAAGTGAAAACAGAAAAAGAGTATTGTTAATGTGCTGATAGGATGATTGAGTAGTGAGGTCAAAGGTTAAATAAGATTAAATGAATGGATGAACACATCAAGAGTGGCACACAAATTAGAAGTGAAAATTTATTTTTTATTGAAAAACTTTCTTTCAACAATTCGTGGCATGTGTTCTTAAAACAGCAAGTGTTGGACTCTGTTGTCAGCCGAGTTTTCTTATAAGCAGGCTAATTAAAATTAAACGCAAGCACACACAGCTCAATTTTAAAATGATGATAAAAATCTGCCAAACTACTTACACTATCTATTTTTTTTTCTTCTAATGTTAATCTACTTCAGCTGCGAACACATACATGTGGTATTAACACACGGAGATGTTTGAAGTCGTCTTGCATGGTATGCCGGCAATAAATTTTTTGTTGTACGAAAAAAAAAATTTCTTTTAATGAAGCGAGCAAAATAAGAAGTTGTTTTGGTACCAAATCTCTTCTCTACTGCTGTCTCTCTTACTCCTCTCTCCTCTCCATTATTTCCTGTTTAATACCTTTTTTTCTTTTTCACGATGATAAAATATCGAGAGTATGGCAAGCATCAGTTTATTTTTGAGCATTGTCGGAGAAAGACGTGAAAGCCGAACACTGTGTGCTTGTTTAAAAAGCAACAGAAGAGAAAAGAAAAATTTTCGTTTCGAAGAAAGAGGCAATATAAAGTTGTTTGCTGAAATAAATTTAATATATTCGGAGTTGAATGATAAAAATTCAAAAAACGTGGAGACATTAAAAAAGAAAAAAGTGAAATAGACAGAAAGAAAAAGGTGAACAATATTTTTTGACTAATTTTTCACTTTGGTGCACGGAAGACACCATACACTAGCCACCACTTTGAAATTCGCTACTCTCTCTCTTTAATCAACTTTTTTCTTTGATTACTTTTTTTCGTGCCTTCTTCCTCTAATTAAGCGAAGAGTAGCGAATTTTTCCATTACGAATGAGGGTTGGATGAGTTAGTTAGCAATTAAAAATACATACATAGGTGATTAAATAGGAAAGAAGACCGTTAAAAACTCAAATTCATGCAAATTACTCAATTCACCTTACATTTTATCCGGTTTGGAATGTTTTAATAAAAATAATGCCGCATAACAAGAATCATTGAACTTGCAAGAATTTTTTTTCTTAATTGTTAATGATATCATTTCCACAACTTTCGATTTCTAATCATCTTAACGAAGCAAGTAAGCAGCAAAACTAGAATTGAGAAAGTTGTCTTGCACTGAGCTGATACAGAATCAAATGGCCTGATGCTTGCATTTCATTGCGAACCGGAATTATTTACTTTCATTTATTGAGCCATATATGACAAACTACTACATGACCGAGTGAAGATACACACAAGCAATAATTTTCTTCCTTTGTTTCCCTTTCACTCGCTTTAAAATCGAGTACAAGTGTCAAGGACATTTCTCTTACAAGAAAAAATATTTTAAGGGAAAAACAATTTTTGTAACAGTGACTCAGTGCCCCACATCGTACTTTAATATGTATATTTTCCTCCTTAATAAGTTGTGTGTGCGATGTAAGAGATTAAAAGAAATATGAAGAGAAGAAAAAAACATCATGAAAGTGAGAAACGAAAAAAAGTCATAGTGAGAGAGAAGAGAAGAAAAAAATGCGAAATGTGGGTCAATAAACTTTTTCTTTTTAGAAGAATTCACTTTAACAGAGATATGTAATCAATGAATGTCGATGCGTGTATCTGAGACTTTTATTGTGCTTTGTTTATCTATCTGCAAGTACCATGCCGACAAGTAATGAATATTCGTGAAATGTTAAAGAATCAATCATTGAGCACCATAGCGTTCATTTTCAAATACATTCAATTGTAAGTGCTCGACCTTGCTTTTTTGAAACTAATTTCACTTGAATCAATCATGAAATTTTCTTTTTCTTCTTGTGTGTATCTTCCTCAATATTTGATTGACAAAAATAGTTGAGAAAAGAAATTTTGGGAAAAGTCATCGGGTGGGTCATATATGAAGCTCATCGTAATGATGATGGTAATTTCATTGTGGTCTTAATATTGAATTTGACAGGGTGTGCTTGATTAATGGACAAATCCATTTAGACAGCAAACAAAGTTTCATTATAATCAGCAAATTCGCAAGATCATGAAAATCATGTAGAAAAGATAATCACATGAGGTTAAGTGCAATGTTCGTGAGTGCTGTCATTTTAGTCAATAATTGATATCTATTGCCACTGACAATTGCGCTACTTTTTGTGCTTATACTTTTTTGCATGCTAATTTTCACTTTTAACAATTAAAAGATTATCATTAGCGATTATTAGAAAGTCTAGTGGCAAAGAATTGTTTTTATAATGAAAATTATTAAATATGACAAATTTAAAGTATGATTAATGGGAATCGATTACATGCAATGTAATTTAATAGAATGCAATATAAAAGGTCTATTGAAAATGATATTTTGAATATGTTTAAAGTTACAATAGAGAAGAATATCTGATAAATATGGTTAAAAAGAGAGCTATTTTGTATAATTGATTTTAATACTTTCTTGCCTTTTGAAGAAAACGAAGAAACTTGAATGTAATTTACTTTTTATTCTGTAGACAAATGTAAAATCATCATCATTATCAAATTTACGACAATAGCAATTGTCAATTACAGAAATAGAAATTGTTAGATTGCGTTAGGTAAAAATAAACTAAAATTTCTCTGCTTTCTTACACGAATAAATTAGAAAATTAATTATTATTAGCTTGACCCTTCCTCTCTTTTGAAGTGTTATTTGACAATTGTCATACATCAGCTGTTTAAACACCGTAGAAATTTATTTCTATTTTCTGAGAATCTTCTCGAGAAAATTCATTGCAAAAATTTTAATGAATTTTTGTCTTTTTACAGGAAGTGCATAAATTAAATACTTGCCTTTTCTCCATATCAGAGTTTGCTTGCTTACTTAATCATAAGAAAGTTATTATTAAATTTCATCGTATAGAAGTGAACAAAATTAGTTTAAGAGAAATCAAAAAGAAGCCAAGAAATGTTAAAAAAGTAAACAAATTAACAATTAAAGAATTTAAAAAGTAAAGAGTGTGTTTTCGTTGCTATGTAATAACTTGAGTGCAATATCAAAGAGAAAAGTGAAGAGTTTAAGAAAGATAAATAAAGAAATTAAGTAGAAAAAGAAGACACAAAAAAAGACAATAAAAAAAGTCGAGTCCAACAAAAGTAAGCAATAGAGAAAAATGAGAAACTTTAAATGTGCAATTCTTGCATTAGCATTCACAATACAGTTATGTGTTGTCTTATGTGAATCAATTGAAACCTCAACAAATAGTGAATCAAATTTAGCAAAAAATGAAATGAGTGATAATGTGACAGTAACGCAGCAGCAAAAGCGACCATTATTATCGACCGGTAATGAGTTATGGGACGGCCTTATTCGCGATTGCCTTAAGAAGCCGACATTTTCGTGCATACAGAAGAATGTTTTTACCTATTTGGAGGCATCGATGGGCCTAAAAGATGTCAACATTACCAATCGAGTGCATTTGACACGAAATAATGTAGATTACGAGCTGCCGGAACAACCGAAAGACGAAGAAAATGAAATTTTCTTTGAGGGACGAGGTAAATTGAGCACACGTGCTAATTATACGCTATTCTGTCTCTGTCTAAATGCGACACCACAATTTGCACCATTAAAAGATGGTACTGTAAAAATTTATCACCCGTACTCATGTGAACAAAGAGAGCGACACACAAAAGAATTTACTTTGTGACACAATTATATTTGACTTTTGTCTTTCTTTTAATATGACACTCACATTTGTAAATGAGAAAAAATTTAAAGTAATTATCTTCTACATGCTATGTTGATGAAATAATTGAAATTAAAATTCAAAATGAATAATTTTCTCATGAAATCTTCTCTCCTTCGCGATGACACATCTGTCACCCGCATGTTTTAAGATTTTCATCTTTTTAAGAATTTTCAACTTTCTTTCGTATTTTTAAATTGCCAAAAAAACAAAATATGAAAGCTTTCTTTCATCAAAAGTAATTTAATTACATACATGAACAGTTTTTCTTTCATACAACAATCTTTAATTTTAACCAGTTGATATTTCCAACTGTTTTACAAGAAGCATATAAAAAAGAAATGTTTTCATTAACAGTATTTTGAAGATAATAAAACACAAATATTCTCATTAACTTAACAGCTACACCTATTGAAGAAGTCTCAACCGCATTGTATGATAAAGGAATCAAGTTTTTGGTTACACATGATATGAACTTGCAGCTGCCTGAATTCATGTTTGATGGTGCAACATTCAGAATATCACCGCGTGCAATTGAGGGTAATGGTATTGTAGCAAAGCTCGAATATATTCCAAAAGTCGATACCGAAGTTGAAGCTCGCAGTGAAGATCTCGCCAGATTATTCAAGAAGAAAATCAGTAAGTCATTGCCTACATAATGATTTATTAATGATTTTACACTTTTTGATTACTGATTTATATTATACAACTTCTTTATCAACTTTTTCTTGTTCGATTAATTACAGAGAAATTTTTCAAAAAGAAAATTGTTCTTGCGATTATTGCTGTGATTTTGATCATCAAGATAATAAAGATTAAAATCTTTTGGCTCCTTCCATTGCTGGTAAATTGATAATTTAATCTCATAAATATGAAATTTTGAGAAAGTGATCATCTATTTTTCTTCTTTTTCGAAGGTTGGTGTTGGCACTGCAAAGAAGCTTGTTTTGAAATTCTTACTTTTCTTGTTCCCAGCATTGTCTCATGTAAGTGACCAATAAATAATTTCACTTTGTCATTTTTTGGCTAATAAACTTAAGCACAAGACATTTGTCATCTTTACTTTCGATTTCTTTTCTTCTATTCACTACTTAGGTCTTTAAATTGTGCGGCTTATATCACGCAAGTTTCCCAAAGACAAATTATCATCATCATAAGCATCATATCAATCATCTTCATACTGTAAGTGGTTCACTTTTAAAATTCTTCTTCACTAAAGTAATTTTCTCTCTCATTATCGCAAACATAGGTATTGTATGATGGAGAGGGAGGTCATACTGGAGCTTCATCGTCCGGTCATGGCTATGATGGCGGAAGTCACGACTATTTCAACAAATTTTTACACTCAAAGCCACCAAAAGGTCATGTTTCTGAATACTTGCATGGGTAAGAAATTAAAATATTACAAATATTTACCAGAAGTAGAACTCATTGAGTTGTTAGTAGCTTGATACTAAATTTCCTTCATTTTCATTTAACAAATCATCTTTTGCCTTAACCTTTGCTTAATTTCATCCTTTTTTTATTCTTTTACTCTTTCATCAATTATTCATCTTTCTCATTTATCAAAACTATATAAATAAAATCATAATACATCATGGAATATAGCGCACCAGTTCCTCCTCATTTGAGTTATCAACCAAACCCCTCAGATGAAGATTGGAGCCTCAGTGGACCCAGCTTGGGGTCAGAGTAAGTTTATTAACGCGATAAATTTTTTGATTAAGT
This sequence comes from Polypedilum pembai, assembly GCA_014622435.1. Lineage (NCBI taxonomy): Eukaryota > Metazoa > Arthropoda > Insecta > Diptera > Chironomidae > Polypedilum > Polypedilum pembai. Next base: position 63,654 of record JACWBX010003452.1, read on the forward strand.
GTGTGATCATCTAACAAACAAATGATTTCTTTGGCGGCATTTTGGTTTTCTTTTTTTTATACATTTTATTGGAAATTCACTATTTTTGGAAGCGGCACAAACAAATTATTATTAACCACAAAAATTCATTACAAAATCATTTATAAAAATTCAAAATAGGAAAAAAATTAGAATTTGTAACTAACTGCACACTCATTTTCATTTGTGTTCACTATTGTGTTTGTTATTACCCAACTTAGGTTTATTAGTGATAGATCGGGATATGAAGGAGTTCATCCATTTAACAAACCACCAACGTCAACTCATAGTGTTAATTTAAATCCACTTACCTCTCAATTGAAGAATAGGTAGGTTATCTCATTCTATGCGAAATGTTGAGAAATAAGCTGCGGTAATATTATTATGTACTGTAAAAGATTTCTTTATGTCATTGTCCGGTGTGAAAAAAATTTTTCTCTCTACCATGTGCTAAATTTTTTGATCAATTTTCTCTACGTAGAAAATTATTAGAATTCAATAACAACAAGCATATTTTGTCTTTACCGCAATCTAATTTTCGGATTATACAAATCATGATTAAGAATTAAAATTATTATTCTCATTCGCATAGAATTTGTTTTGTTCTCATACATCTTTGACTTAGGTTAAGTAAAATCAAAAGTAATTTAAATTTTCTATTCTGAAACTGCTGAGACTTTTTTCCTTCAATATAAGAACACAATAAGTTGTTCTTTAACTTTGATATTCAAGGGAAGAAGGTAACGACATTTTAACTGAAAGATATAAACAGAAAATTTTCGTGTCTCTAAAAATATTTGCACATGAAAACAAAATTAGTTCAATTACTTCAAAATCAATCATAATCAATCGATCGATTGAAGTTTAGAAATCAGCACAAATCGTGAATGACCTCTCAAAGTCGCATGTTTCGGATGCTCTTTCTCACATAATCTGTAACAAAAGTATTAAAAAATATTTTGATATGTGATTAAAATGAGTGTTCAGAGAAATGAGATCATTCAACTTTCCCAAAAAGAAAGAGGAAAAAAAAGTTATATGAGACACTCTCGAAATGAGAAGCATGAAGGAAAACCGGCATTTTTTAGTATATAGTAGATGGGATGAAGAGTTAATTGTTAGAGACAATGTTTTGTGTTTTTTGTCATCTAATTCATTAACAAACTTCGTTGATGACTGTAATAAGAAACGAGAAAAAGTTTCTTTTTACCACTTTGCTTTTAAACACATGAATAATTCAAATATTTTATTTTTTATCAATCTAGACCTTATTACAAACGTCGAACTTATGGAGGACCAATCACACAACTACAACGACAACCCACTGGAACGGCTTATGCATCGGCTTCACAATACAATCCGCAATACGCAAGTCCGCCAATTGTCGACGAAAATCTGGTGAGTATGCAAATAGCGCTATAAAATTAATACACTTGCCATCATGGAATGAAATATTCTCATTTGGTTTAATTCAATTTCACTCTCGTCTCATCTAATGGAAGCAGCAAATAAAAAAAAAAAGTAAAGAGAGATGATGATTGCTCTATTGAATAAAATTTGCTTTTTATATTCGTTATTAAACTCATCTTAACTAGTGCTTACGGAAATCAAGAAGAAATCGTGTCTTGGCATACTTTTTTCCTCTCTCTCTTCTTTCTTTCTCTCACTTTTAGTCTTTCATTCGCTCTTACTCGCTCAATTTCTTTCTCTTGCTGCTCGCACATGCCTTTAAATTCATTCACTTGCTTCCCAAATGAAGAAAAATAGCTCGGGTGTGAGAAGAAATGAGAAAATACTGCAGAAGCAGTAGTGTGTATATTTATGAATCATATTTGGTTTCTTTTCTTATGCTTAGACTTATGTCTACATATGTGAGAAATGTCTGTAAGATTTCCTTTTTACAAATTGCATTATCTGATTGATATCTCGTGATTCGCTTATTGTAAAATGCCGCATGTAGTCTTTATTAATCAAGAATAATCGCCAACATGGTGAGAGTTATGAACTAAGCTCTATTGTCATAGTGTCTACGACAATATAAAATACATACAATATTATTGATAGCTTTCCTAATTTTTTGTAATCCGACTCCTCGTGTGTTTTTCATAGCAGCAAAATTAAAAACTTGTAAAAACTTTCGACAAACAAAGACTTATCAAGAATTTGTTTTCATATCATAGATGAAGATTATCGAAAGTATTTGTGTCACCAGTCAACGTGCTTTAATCACTTTTCTCTCATTTATTCTTACGCTCAACATATTTCGTATTTCCTCATGTGGTTCATCAGTTCCATCAAATTATTCACACTTGTCAGACTCGCCTTATGCTTCTTACTCCTCTGTCTAGCTGTGAATGGAGTGAGCGAGGTAACAATTAAAAAACCACACCATATTAATTAAATTAAACTTTTCATTACGCTTCTGTCGTTATTGATTCGATAAATATTTATCACATGCTAATTGTTGAAAAGAAAAGTGAAATTTGATAAATCGACCTTAATAAACTTTTTCTATCTTAATGCATACAATTAGCGGAACACAATTTTTGTGTGTTATTGTTCATGACTTCATCATGTAGTAAACAGAAACGTAAGATGAGTAGTAAATAGATCATGAAATTAATTTCTACGAGATTATAATACTGACGTAGCAAAAAAAAATTTGTTGTTTGTTTATGAAAGAAAATGCCAGTGCATGTGGCAAGTGAATGAGTGAAAGATCTGTAATCTCTAAAATAATATTTGTTCGTTAAAAGAGAAAATAGTTAATCATCACTATTATTATTATTATAAGAACTGCCTACTGAGAATGATGATGGCAAAAGTTTATCGAGTTAACGCGTGCGAAAGATGTGTGACTGAAGAGCTAAATAACAGCTTGAACTATCATTCATACTTACATAATGATAGCAATAATTCTATCTAATCTTCTAACCTTCTCATGAACTCGCTTCTTCTTTTACTATGTGAGAGAGAGGTAATTTCATCATATTCGCTACGGTTGTCTTGTGCTTAAGCACATAAATTGCAATCTTTCACTTTTCTTTTTTCACACAATTTATTTTCAATCTTTTTCTTCTACTTATTTTCAATTTCATTCTGAATTATTCCAGATTAAACAGCGGCAAGAAGCTTTAAGAATACAGAAGGAACAGCAATTGATTTCAAAACAACAATCGATTTTACACTCACAGCCATTTGTTCAAGATGTTGAGGTTTGTTCTCTCTCTTTTTTTATGTCTATTTTTTATGCCAGAGAAGAAGTACAATTTAATATTGAATCAAGATGATGAATAGAGTAAATTTATTTAGCAATTCACATGATTATATTCGTGCACTCTGTACTCTTTCATTTTGATGACTTAATATTTGATTTTTGTCTCTCTTCTGGCACATTTTCTTTTCTTTCTGGAATATTATTAAGTTTTCCGGTTGATTTAATTTGTATTTTTTGGATTTTTCTCACCCAATTTTATTCAATTATAGCCACTGACACCGAAACCAATTGACCCATTCTACTCGCCCATTCTTTTAAAATTGGATAACATTTTCCATCAAATGGGATACAATGATGAGCCTTGTAAAGAGAGAATTGTCTGTAATATGTATAAAGAGCCAACAAAATATAGTCCGCATAGCAATTACGTCTCATCTGAATTGAGCAGGTTCGTAGCGCATATTTTAATTAATTAACTCTCAAACATCTTAATTAGGTTAATGCTATATTGTTATTTACAATTTTTTCTTCTCTCTCTTTTTTCTCATTTATTACAATCAACACAACATAGAGACTCAAATGAACTCCAGAGACCAGCCCAATCTAATTCGGCAGTTGTGAGATTTTACAGATATGTTCAAGCGGCACGCGATGGCCAAGATCAAAAAGACTGCTCCATCAATTACCCCTGCAACCTGCCGACCAAAAAGAAATAAACAACAGAAGAATAATGAAGAGCACAAACTGAGATTGAAATTATGAAAAAAATATGAAAGCATTGTTAGTGTTATCATCCGATACGAGCCATATAAACTTTTTTAGCAAAACAAAAAATATTCGCGTTATAAGAAAAGAGAAAATGTATTTTTTTGTTCGTGTGTAATTATTGAGAAAGAGAGTGAGAAGAGAGCGCGCGATAAACAAAAATATTAACTAAATATGATATGAAAGACTTAAATGATCAGATAGAAAAGAAGAGAGCGAATGGAATTTGTACGAGTACGACATGATTAGCATTTGTAATCGTACAAATTCACACATATATGTTTGAAAAATGTTTGTTATTTACTATCTAGCTCTATACTTTCTTTCTCTTACACTACCCACGCATTATGCTACTCTCACATCCTTTTTTGTTGTGTATACTACTAACTATACGTACTACATGTTGTTACACTATTGAAACTTAATTTATTTGGTGTGTGTGCATACTTAATTAAGTTGTTTTTAAATCGAAGAATAAGAGTTGAAGATATATTGTACGGTGTTCTCGGGTATTTATTTTTGTAGCTTAAAAAGCTATTCTTATTAAGTCAAATGATTGAGTCAAAAGTTTATTTATTTATTTATTATTTCTGTTAGTCTAAGTGTTTCATGATTTAGAATTAGTGATTTATTGGATTTATGTACATTAGTAAAGAATTTTTCTCTACTCAATAAATTTAAATTAAAAAAATAAATCAGAAATTGTTTTCTTATTTTCCTTTTTGGTTATGACATTTCAGGTTGAACTGGAAATGATATGATTGGGAGAAATTAGATTAACTTGACAGAATGCGGTCCAGTGATCTACAAATAAAGTTGTTGATTTTTATGTTTGATACATTGCTGAAAAATATTTTCTTTTTTATCTCATGATCAAAATATTTCTGTTATTTCTTTATTAAGTCATGTTAAAACAGTTGATTTGATGAAACATTCTTTTACAAACTTGAAATTTCTTTTGAATGTCTCTTTCATTCGAAGCTAACACAAAATTCAACAGCAGCTGATGAATTGAAATTTTAGTGTTAAAATTTGTTTGCATTCATATCTTAGTTCAATAAAGGCAAACTTTTATTACTATTAAATGTCTCTATTGAAAAATTTTCACTTTCTTTATCAAATCCGACTAATCAAATATTTTCCGCCGCACATTCCATAAACAGTGAAAACTATAACACACTGGGAAAAGTGAGACATGCATGTTTTCACCTGTTGTGTTTTAATCCCCCACAATGGTGGCTCATTGTAGTAGTGAGTACTAAGCAAATATTGAAAAAAATTGTCCATGTCCACAAAAATAAGTATGCAAATGCTCATCATTCTTTTTCATACGTGATATAAAAAGCATTGTTAACATGTCGCACCAATTCATTCTAGTTTCACTTATCGTTGTGACAGCACGCAGTGTGACGATCCGAAAAGTATGAAAAAAATAATTGTTGTTTTATGTTTAATTGCATTAGGTTCACAATCAATCAGTGCTAATGAAATTTCGGCAGCTGATCTTGTTAGTAATATCTACAAGTCATGTGTGAGTCAATTTTCAACAAGCTGCATCAAACCAAAGGCACTTGCATGGATTAGTCACGCTGTTAATCAAGATACAATTAAAATCACCGAAGACTTGTCAATTGTTCGTACTGGCGAGGATGAGTTTGATGCTGAATCACGTTCAGATGCAAATCCTATTGTGAAACTTTTTGATCGTGTTGATAGTTTCTTAACATCACATTCACTCCGAATGGAAGCTCCACAATTGTTGAAGACTGAAGAGGCACGCGCTTACGTCCCACGCTCATTACTTAAAGGTGGCATTGCTGAAGGTCTTGAAGTTCCATTAGTTGAGGGAAATGCAGTTGAAGGTGAGTGTTTAATTAGAAACTAATTTCGAGTCACACCTTGAAGTTTCATCTCTCGCATTTCTTCTTGTAAAACAGGTCGCTCATTTGTTAAGAGAGTCATGATCCCATTCATACTCGGCTTGAAATTTAAGTCAACCGTCTTGGTGCCTTTAACATTAGCTTTAATCGCATTAAAAACGTGGAAAGCAATGACCTTGGGCTTACTTTCACTCGTTATGACCGCCGCTATGGTGATCTTTAAGTTTGCTAAACCAAAAATTGTCAACTACGAAGTTGTTCACTATCCTCATCCAATTGAACATCATCATCATGTGCCACATGTTCATGCACCACCACCTCACATTCATCCTGTCGTTATTGAACCAACTCCTGGCTGGGCAAGAAGCAGTGACGCTCAAGAAACAGCTTACAAAGCATATTTGTAAAATATCTTCCGGAACCTCAATTCGCATGTGAAATTTGTTATTATTTATTGCTTTATTTATGATTCGTTTTAAACAAACAATTATTTCTTGATGAACAGAAATAAAAGAAGACAATGATTTTTTAGTGAAAATTTTAATTTCTTATCATTTTTATAAATTATTTAGTTATTTTCAGGAGAAATAAAGTTTATACTTTTTAACATTTTTATTTGAAAATTAAAGTGGGCTTTTACATTCAAATGAATAAGATTTATTTTTGGAAATTTTTTATTATGACAGAGTTTACTTCTTTTTTAAGTGACGTTGCAAACTTGAAAATATTATCTGAGACTATTAATTTAAATAAATAATAAAGTTACTAATTGAACGTTTTTAAATTTAATTGAATTGATGTTGTTTTTAATCTTGCTTTATAATTTAGTCATTTATCTCTCAGTGATTTATAATTTCATCATCACAAATAAAACTAATTTAAAGTCGTTAGACTAATATCACAAAAATTTACAAATTTATTATATGTATATAACTTCAATTTGTACAATAAAGACATCTATCTATATGTTGTTTTAAATTATTTTCTTAGATTATTGTTTAAGACAAAGCCTGTTTCAAGAATAAGTTTTCATTAAATTTATTTCGTCTGATTGAATGATAAAACATTTTAGAGAACAGAATTTATTTTCTAAGTTGAATTTAATATGTTATCTATTGTCATAAGACTATCGATGGACATTTCTAAGTTAAGCAACAATTTGACAATTTAAATCTTTAATTGCTTTTTTTCATGAGTTTTTATTTTATCCAAATTCTCTAGAAAGAAATATTTATGTTTGTAAGCAAGAATAAAATAATTGTAAATTTTATTTTATTATGTTCTCTTCACAGTAATAAATGTCTTCTTCTTTCTCATTGTATTCTAATTTTAAATAATCTAATAAATTTTTTGGCATTCTCATAACGGAACTAGAAGTTTATATTAATGAAAAAATTTAGTTCAGACCCTTTTAAAGATACATAAGAGACATTTGATTAATCAATAATTCACATGCATAAAACGGATCTAGATGTCAGTGAAATTTAAACTGTCAATTGTACGTGATACGATAGCCAATCAATAAAATTCCATTTCGAAGAAGTTATTTAGATCGAATTCTACAATGGCTACGTAGTGAATTGAAAAGCGAAAATAAAGAAAGTGTAAGAAGAGTAAAAGAAGAGACATAATTGATAGGAAAGACAAAAAAATTTTGCATTTGTGTATGGTGGGTGGGTAATGGACGAAGTTTATTATTATTCGTGTATAAAATGAGCTTACAATAATTTTTAATTTATCAGTATCATTATCGTGTAAGCATAGTGAAGACATATCAGCCAGTACGCAAATTATCCAACCAAAGAAGAAAATGTTTCGTAGTGCAATTGTATGTTGTATTGTCGTGTTGGCTGCCGCAGCTTATGCTAGTCCAGCTGAATTGAGATCAATGTGCAACGATGAGAATGATTCATTTACATGTATGAAATACAAAGTTATTAATTATTTGGAAAACGTCATGAAAAACAAGGATAATTTACAAGTAAGTTTTTTCTTTTAAAATCAAAATTTATCAATCAACAATTTTTCATTAGCTTTCAAGAAATGTTGAAGTAAGACATAATGGATTTGCCCCAGCTTATGAACAACGTGGTGACAAGGATGTTTTTAATAAAGTTGAAGAATACATTCAAAGCCATGATGTCACATTCAACTTCCCATCAGCTGAAACTAAAATTACTCTCTCACCAAAACAAATTAACGAAGGCGAACTCAATCTTAATGTCAAATTTGCCGGTGTTGAAGCTCGTGGCAAATCAAAATTGAAGAAATTGATGATTCCAATTCTTGTCTTTGTCTTGCTTAAAGCAATGACTCTTGTTCCACTTGCATTGGGAGTTCTTGGTTTGAAAGCATGGAATGCACTTCAATTGTCATTCTTCTCATTCATCATCTCGTTCGCTCTTGCTGTCTTCCAATTGTGCAAGAAGGTAAGAAAAAAGTTCTTCACACATTTACTTTTATTCTCTTTTGCTCTCTATCCACCTTTCACTTTCATTTCGTAAATATTTTAAAATTTCTCAAAATAAGATTGCGGTCGATGCTCATCATCCTCAGATTGCTGCTCATCATGGACCATGGGATCATGCTGCTAGAAGCTTCACCGAAAACTTCTTCCCAGAGCCATTGGTTGAGGCACAAGACTTGGCTTACAATGCTTACAACTAAACACCAAAAATGATGCTGAATAATAAGAAAAAACTGATGTAGATAAAATATATGATGATAAGATAAAGAAGAAGAGTTTAATTTTTGTTAATTTATTAAAATAAATTATTTGAATGAAATGAAATCAACATGCTCTTTTTTAATGAGAGAAAAAATACTTTTTTCAGTGTAATTTGTGGCACATTTACTATTTTGGGAACGAGAGAGATTCATAATTTTTTTGCAACCTAATTTAGTTTGAATTTATTTTTAAGTACAATAAAAAATTGTTATCCATGGGAATAGATATAGTGCCGAAATTTTTGATACTTTTATTTATTTAAATATGCCACTGTATCAATCTTCTTGATTTAAATTTTTGTCTTTGTTTGTTGCATCTTTAATTAATAATAGTCTTGTGAAATTAAACAAATAAAGAAATTTAAGTAAATTTATAAATGAAATTTGAATCAAAATTTAACATTTTCAGAGAATTTAAGATTCACTAAGATTTATTAAATGATTTGTTATAATCATAATAGAGCTAAAAATTCATTTTGTCTACCGAGAGCTCTAAAATATTACAACACACAAATATAAATAAAAATTTTCAAGAAATTTTTGAAGATTTTCTAAATTAATAATATTTTCTTTTATTCACCAGTATTTGATGCTAAAAGTAGAGTTCGCCATTATGTTGATAAGAAAAAGAAAATATGCGCATAATTCTTCTTTTTATCAACAGAATGGCGAACCCTAGCCTAAAAGTAATAATGCGACATAATAAGAGTTCAATGTATTGAGCTGAAGTTCATAATTGACTTAAGTTTTACAAATTTAGAAATTTAAAGAAATATTTGTTTACAGTTCAATATGGTATACTTTTGGTTAAATGTCACTACCTTAGATGTAATAAAATTTCATTTCTTTCAGTATTCACACTTTTAGATGATAGTAAACATATAAAAGTAAGTCAACAATTTACACCTTTTCATGTAAGAAGATTATAAAATTTATTGAAAAATAATTTCTCTCGTGGTACATATGAATGACACTCCCTCATAATCAATCTATTTTAGGAAGTGAAATGTATGTTATTATGTTAAATTTTT
>JACWBX010003452.1:73311-85626 GCA_014622435.1 Polypedilum pembai
TTTATAAATATTGATTTGAAATTCTTTAAAAACATTACATTGAAACAAATTTAAATTTTAAGATGAAAGGCAGCTTGCCAACTCTGATTTTTAGTTTGCAATATTTTCTTTAGTTCACCAGTATTTTATGCTAAAAGTAATGATGCGGCATAATAAGAGTTCAATGTATCGAGTTGAAGTTCAAAAATGACTTAAAATTTACAAATTTAGAAATTTAAAGAAATATTTGTTTACAGTTCAATATGGTATACTTTTGGTTAAATGTCGCTACCTTAGATACAATAAAATTTCATTTCTTTCAGTATTCACACTTTTAGATGATAGTAAACATATAAAAGTAAGTCAACAATTTACACCTTTTCATGTAAGAAGATTATAAAATTTATTGAAAAATAATTTCTCTCGTGGTACATATGAATGACACTCCCTCATAATCAATCTATTTTAGGAAGTGAAATGTATGTTATTATGTTAAATTTTTGTTTTGAAGAATAGCATAGCGCATTTTGTGTTGAATATAGGTAGAAATAAAAACATAGACACGCTTTTGTTCACAAAAGGAAGACCATATTGATCGAAAAAAATTTTTAACGGAATTTCATATCCGCATTGCATTGATTATTTTTGATCATCAATCGATAATTTCTTTTTAATTCTTAATTTCATCTCATTCATCATAATTATTCTCATTTTTCAAGTGTATTCATAAAGATTTCATCTTTTTACATAAAATTCTTTTGAAAAATATTTTTGTTACTAGCACATGTAAATCTTATAAACGCTGTAAACTTGGTCGCACACGTGATCTGAATATTAAATGTTCTTTGGAAAGAAATTTCTTTCATAAAAGTAAAAATTTCTAATATTACTGTTGCTTTTAATGTCAAAAATCGAAATGTTCGGTTTTATTTTGCTTCAACACGAGTAAGTGACACGAAGTAAAAAGAGTAATTGGTAGTAGGTGAAATGAAAGAATTAAATCGGCCTGATAACCAAAATAAAAACAAAATGAAATTGATTATTTTAAATTCATGGGAGCGGTGGTATAAAATAACGAAACTTTAAACAATTCAATATCATAATCAGATTGTCAATTAAACGGTGCATACATGTTGTTGTGGGGTAAATACTAGAGTCAATAAGTTCTTTATTCTCGTTAAAATAAATAATAAGAAAAAAAATCAGAAATGTATCGATTTGTTATTCTTGGAGTGTTGGTCAGTGTCATCACAGTGCATGGTGCATCAATCAAGTCAAATGAAATTGCTGAAACACCTCGAATTAATTCAGGAGAGGAGCTGATTTCAGCAATCATTAATGATTGTTTTGTTATTGATGGCATGACGTGCATGAAGGGAAAAGTTTTGACTTATCTCGACACTGTTCTCGGTCTCAAGTCAGAGCAAGCTCGTGCATTTGAATCAAAGAATGTGGATAAAGTGATTTATGATCGTGTTGCGCGTATTTTAGCCACAAATGAATTACGCGTTGAGCTCCCAAAAATAATTTTCGGTGATGTTTATGCTACCTATCGTGCTGATCGTGGTGTTTCTTTTCAAGTGTCTGAAAAGCCAGAAGGTGAGTGCTACTTTATCATTAATAGAAATGCTAACATCATAAATCTCTTTTTATTTTAACATTAACATTAGCCGCTCGTGGATTACTCAAGAAGAAGCTTCTTTTCCCTGTTTTGTTGCTATTGAAACTGAAAATGAAAGCTCTTATGCCAATTTTTGTTGCATTGATCGGTTTAAAGGCAATGAAGGCACTGATTTTGTCAAAACTCGCAATCACAATTGTTCTTGGTTTCTTGATTGCACAATTGGTTAAGAAAACTGGTCTTGGTATGCCAATGTCAATGATGCCAATGGGAATGGGAATGGGAATGGCACCAGCTGAGCAACCAATGAACGGTTATTTACCACCAACAACACCAGCAACACCTGAAACGAGCTATGGACCAGCAGCCTGGGAACCAAGTCAAGCTTATTCAATTAGATCTTCATGGGATTCAAACGCTGCTGCTTCTTCACATAATCTCGCTTATAGTTCATACTATCCATCAGCCTCAGGTTCAAGTTCATCATCATACAGCTCCTCAGCTATACCATCATCTTCATCTTCAGGCTCATCATCATCAGCCTCACAATCTCCTACACCTCAGGCTTACTAAAAACATACTTAAACAATTGAGCTGAGACCAAAACGTTTTTCATTTGATGTTACAAATTATTTATTGTCATTTCTTTTAAAATAAACTCGAATTAATAATTTATGAACCCTTTCTGAAATTTGAAATTTTTTAATTTAACATAAGAAAAATGTTGATCTCACCTTTAATGACGAGAAATTGAAAGTGTGAATTAATCTGAAACAAAAGCAACAACATATCGAAAGAAGAAAAAGAAAAAGAGGAGGAGGTAGGAGAAAATATATAACACATAATCACTTTCATTCAAATTTTTATTATTGGTAATAGTTTTCTTTTGTGGATTGAAAAAGATTTAACTTTTTTTGCAAATGGTTTTCAAAAAAATTGTTCTTCGGTTTGAAATTTCTTTTTTTTCTTGGTCTTTGTTGCGTGTGAGTTAATAGATGAGATATAATAAAAGTTTCAAAAAAATTATCGTCTTGCTTTTTTTCTCTAATTATTTTCACCCTTTAAATTATTTTGTTATTGTGTAACGTGTCATGAACAATTTTTTTCCTCTCATCTTTTTCATTTATTTTAATTAAATCTTAAACTCTTTAAAAATCAATCAAATAAATTAAAAAGAAAGTGTTGTGTTGTGTGTGTGTATGTTTGTGATAATAATTATTATTTAATGCTTCTCTTTCTCTCACTAAAATATGAATTAATTTTTTAAATGTTTCTTGTCAATTTCCAATTAAACTAATTTTAAGGTTTTAATTCTCTCAATTATTTAGAAAATAGAGGAGATGGGTTTTGTGTGTTGAAAAAGTGAATAATGATCAACATTTATTCAACTTTTCAACGGTCAATTATGAAAATAAAAAAAATCAGTAGACGTCAGCTAATAAAAAATGTAACACTGCATCATCATTAAAACGCAAAAATATATATAGTAATAGAAAATTCTTTGATTAAATCAAAGCTCTCATTAAAAATTAAAAACGCTAATAGTTAATCAACAAAATATCTACAATTTTTTCGATAATCCATAATCTGCACCTTATGTCATACTTCTCAAATATGTTTTTCTTTTCTTCTTCTTTTTTTGATTTTTACAAATCAATTTAATAATGGATCAGAAGGGATATTGTGTTATCATCATCATGTTGTTCTCCTTCGATATCTTCCACACAATTACATGTATATAAATGTGAGGAAGTTTTCTTTATATTATAAAGTTTGAAAGAGGATCAGTTGCTATATTTATATAATTTCATAATTTGAGAATAAAATGGATGGCGGCAGGGGAAGATTTTTTTTCTTTAACTTTAAAATTAATGTTGAGTTTCAAATTTTTATTTTTATTTATTTCGAAAAAAGTTCTTTTCTTTATTTTTTGCTTATACGCAGATGTCATTTATTACTATTTTTTTCTTCATTATATAAGTGGTTAACTTTCAATAAAATTTTAATCAACGAAGCATTCAAATCACGATAAAACATAAGTAAATGTTTGCTTGAATGCTTTTTGATAACAATGAATTTTGTAGATGTCATTTTATTGATTTAATTTATTTTTTATATATTTGTGATGTTATTTCAATGTACTGCTTATTGCCATTTATCAATTACAACCTCGTTAACTAAAATAAGAGAAAAAAGGAAAGAAGAAACGAAAAATATAAAGAAAAAAGAAATTAATAAAAATGATATAGAAAGAAAAAAAGACTTTGTCATGTTTTATAAAAATTCTTATTTTGCAAAATAAAAGTTGATTTTAAAACATGACAAAGTAAAAAAACAGTTTGTTAGAAACAACTATGTATTCTAGAGTTTCTAATCTATATTTGTCTATGTTAATGTTTGCACTACAAAAAATTGTAAAAAAATTGCAAATTTACTTTTGTTGTGGATGTAAAATATTTTTTGGTGTGGATTATAGCAAATGAAATCAATTTCTATATTGTTCCAATTGAGATGGAGGGGAAATTTCGAAATTTATTAATTTTTATTTTTTTGAAGGGTATGTAGTAGTTTATCAATTATAGTTTTCCCATTATCCACAATTTGAATGTTTGTGCAAAAAAATGTTGCTGCAACCTTGGAAATTCTTTTTAAATAGGATGGTAGTGGTGTTGGTTGTTTGAGGGTTTGTATTTGTATGAAGGTATGTTTATTTGGTAAATGGCAGTAGGACATTATCTTCTTTTTTGACGAAAGGTTTAATGGAAATCGGGATTACCTTTAAAAGTTGAAAAAATAAAAGAAATATTAAAGTTTTTATTCGAAAAACATATCATTTTTAAGAGAACACTTTTATAATACTGCTGCAAACGAGTCTAAATTTCAAAGCTTCAAACGTAGCAAATACTTACTTATCATGCATAAAGCATTAAAAAAGAAATTTAAAACTCACAGTCTCTACTGAACACGTTTGGATGATGATGCAAGAGTTGGTTAATGATCAACTAATTTTTACCTTTTCTAAAAGGTCGTTCTTGATTCTGTTGAATGTTGCAGTTGTGCAATAGTAATGATCGTTAGAGCGCTGATTGTTTGACTAATAATTTATGTTAAAATGCTGTTAATTTCAAAAAAAGATGAAGAGGACTGGGAATGTTAATAAAAAATGCTAATAATCAGGTTTTGTTTTGGCTTTAAAATCATTTTTTTTAGTTTAATTGTTTTTCATTATTATAAACTAATATTATTATTTATTTCTTATAGTTATGGTTGTGTATTTATGTCTACAGATTTTAATTTTTTCATTCACTTATTTCTTGTTTTCGGAGAAGATTTGATTATTCGTGTATAATTTTTTTTCACATTTTTCATAACCCTTTCTGTGTTTTTTTTTTGCTATCTCCATTGAAGGACTTGAGAAAATGTCTTAAAGAATAATTTTTTTATTGTTGTAAATTATATTTAGGATATTTCATTAGATCATTATCAAAAGTTTAAAGCCACATTAATTAAGAAACGTATATGATACGTTTGTCCTATTTATGTGCACTAAAAAACTTTATTTTGTAGAATTTTAAAAACGAACAGTCAAAATTTTTCTTTCTTCCTTAAAAGACGTAATTAGAGGAATTTATATAATTAGATGAAAGAAAAAAAAAGAATTCTATCGGAAACGACGTCTTAAATATGTATATAATTGTTCAAGTATGTATTTATATAAATATTATCTAAATCAGTGGATGGTTTGTTAAAAGTTTTAAAAAACAATCGATAAATTTAATTTCAAATAACCATAGCATAGAATTTAAAAATTTCTGCTCTTATAAGTATAAGTTGAAAGTGAAAAATTTGAAAAATCTCAAGCTAAAGACTAACTACATTTTTAAATATTTTTCAAATATGTGTGCAGAATGATGAACTAAGTTTTAGAATTTTTTTCAACAAATGATTATTGTTTTCTTCCAATAGGTGATATTATTATTTGATATTTCTTCTTTAAGTAACTGTCACATTAGAGCGATATCTTTCACGAGTACATTCGTGTATGTATGCTGTATGCGTGTGTGTGTCTATGTGGGGTGTATAAATTTCATCAATCATTTTCTTTTTCATATTAAATTTAATGACTTTCCAGGCACTTTTCAAATTAACTTTGGGAAAACACATACCATTCACTCGCTAATCAAACAGGTGGCACCAATTTGATTTTTTTTCTTCTTTCAAAATTTATTTTGTTCATATCTGTTCATAGTGCCTTTGTTTCAAAAGTCTCAAAAACGTTTCAAATTTTTTTTATGAACCTAATTTACTCGAATCGACTCTCCTGATAATACTTAAAAATTATAACACGAAATTCATACACAAATCATCTCAATATTATTATTTTTAAATTAATTCAATTTTTTCCCTAACGCCTGATTTATTTTACTAACTTCTTATAAGCTAATGGGCCTAGATAATTTTCTTTATATATATAATAGAATAATGTAGTTCATTAAATTTATCATATTGCAGGGAAAATAAAATATCAACAATTCATTTTCTTTTTGCTAATTCTCCTATATACACATGTGTTTACTATTATCATTTTGGTGGTGGTGTTTTTTTTTTTAAAGTTTCATATAGCAGAAGTAGTAAAAGACATTTCAGTACTTGCATTTTCAACTAACATTTAAAGACACACATTTTAGCATAAATAAATTTAAATTTAGATTTATAATCAAAAAAAGAAAATATTTTTGTGATTTAGTCAGAAAAAGCAGTGAAAGTTGATTTAATTGAACGCCACACTTTACTAACTATATAGTGATCAATAATAATCATAATAAATTCTATATATCAATTCTTGTTGAAATTGTCGATTAAAAAGAACAAAAAATTATTTAAAACTTAAATGCACGTCCGAAGTCGTCGTCTAACCACAACCAATTTCGATTTCTTAAATTTTTTAAATTTCTAATTTTTAATTAAATAATCATCAAGATCGATTTTAAGAGAAAGAAAAATAATTTGTTTTATTGTGAACTCATTTGTTTTTGTGTGTGTGACTATTTTTATTCATAACTTTTCCTTACGACTTTTCTCGGCATTAATTATAAATATTTATATGTGTATGTATGAATTATAATTTGTTTTAATTAAACTAAGTAGTTTATGAGTCATCATTAATTATGATAAATGAAACGCATGTATGTTTTTCTTTTCTATTGAATTCAAGTTTGAAAATAAATTGTTGGTGCATATTCAACTTTTCTATTATCATCATCATAATTATTATGAGTTTGGATGTTAGGTGGCAATTCACAATTACATTTTTTTTTATTTTTCTTCTTTCACTCAATTTTTATCTACTCAAAAAGTTTTCATTGAGATTTGAGATTTTTACATTAGTAAAAAGGGTTTATTATTATTAAAATTAATAAAATAAAAAGGAAAAAATAATAAAGCTCATTTTTTAAGAATGAAGTAAATCATAATAAAACATTTAGAAAATTCAGAGGAAGCTGTGTAAAACAACATAAAACTGATAGCAAAAAAAGTCATAACTCAAAAATAGAGAAAAAACATAATTAATATAAATTAAAATGATATTAATAAATTTCCTAATTTTTTCTTCTTCACATTATCTGCGATGGATTGATTGTTCATTAATGCTAATGAAAACAATTTCTGCAAAGTATGTGTTTGTGTGTTTTTTTGTTATTATTAGAATTAATAATATTTGGAGTACCATTGCAATCAATGATTGTTTCAATGTCATTTTACTTAGAATGGCCCCCAAATAATTAAGCCAAAGAACACTGCCCACGCTAACACTAAACCATGGATTGTTTTCAAGTAACTCTCACCATCAGAAATTCGTCTGGCAACGAATTTGAGCAACTCGTCCAATAGCACGACTGGAACTGAGAATTTCATTACGGTAATCCATTCTTCAACATCTAATGGTGTGACTTGGAAGACGCCCTAAATAAAAACAATGATTTAATAAAAACTAAATCAAAATTGCATTAATAAACTTACCGAAAGGACCTCAACGTATAAGATAACGAAGTGAAGTGCGAATGATAAGCACATTGATCCGACGAGCCACATGTTTGTCCATGGTGGCATAGCAATGAGTGACTGATTTTCTGACAAGCTAGATTTATGAATAAATTTTATTTAAATATTTATCATTACATATCAAAGAGTAACTTACCTGTTCATTGCGTTCAACATTTCAATGGTGACAAGAACTGACAAGGCCATTGTCATTGGATGTGGATCAGCGAAAACTTTGCAGTCAACACCTTTGAAATCGTCTCCACCTGAGAGGCACTGAAGATGATGACTAAAATTACACAATAAAAAACATATGAAACCATTTAAAAATACATCAAGAGAAAATACAGTATGGGAAAAAAATTTATAGAATATTTCGATTTTTTTTGTCTATTTATCTTGATAGAAAGCAGTTAAGATATAATTTTACTATAATAAATGTATTTGATGTTAAAAGAAAGTTATTTTGTCTTTCACTTTTGTTTAATCTAAAAGACCTCTAATTTTTTCATCAAAAATCTTGAAAAATTCCAAGCATGGACAATTGTTAATTTTTATGAATTATAGGCATATATTACCTGAGCTGCCAGAAAGTGAGCTGGGGCCCATTAGGTGAATACATGAACCACCATGCAGCTCCTCCAACAGTAGCAGCACCTATGAAAGAAAAATAATAATTAGGAAAGTTTAATATTTAAATAATATTACATTTTATCACTAGATAAAACAATAAAAACATTTTTTTTAAATTCTAAAAGTTCTTAGAAATAATGAGAGAAAGAGAAGAAGTCATTTTATATGATTTATAAATATTTCAAATATTTTTATTATGAAAATATAAAGCACAACTTTTACTGCCATATTAAAATTAAAAATTTAATATAACTTAATGCCTTATCAAAAGTTTTGCATCTTAGAGGCATGGGGCAACTACTTTAAAAAAAACATTTCAAAGCAATACGCAAGCACGTCTGCTTAATTAAAAGTTGTGCTTTATATTTTCATAATAAACATATTTGAAGAATTTATAAATTGTATAAAAATTCTCTCTTTTTCTTTCAATTGTATTGTTAAGAACCTTTTTGAATTTAAAATATAATGTATGCTCAAACTTACCGACATAACCACCAATAGCCATGTAACGGAAGAATAACCATCCTGAGATAAGACCTTCATCAGCTTTACGTGGTGGCTTGTTCATAATGTCCAAATCTGGTGGATTGAAACCGAGAGCTGTAGCTGGGAGACCATCAGTAACCTAAACAATAATAAATAGTTAATATAAGAGAAGAAAATTTCAAATAAAATTCAAAATACATACCAAGTTAACCCACAACAATTGAACGGGAATGAGAGCTTCTGGCAAACCAAGAGCAGCGGTTAAGAAAATTGAAACGACTTCACCAATGTTGGATGAAATGAGATAACGGATAAATTGTTTCATGTTGTTGTAAATAGCACGACCCTCTTCGACGGCAGCGACGATTGATGAGAAGTTATCGTCAGCGAGAACCATTTCTGATGCTGATTTAGCGACAGCAGTTCCTGAACCCATAGCAATACCAATTTCGGCCTTCTTCAAAGCAGGAGCATCATTGACACCATCACCAGTCATAGCTGAGATTTCATTCATGCCTTGCAAAAATTCGACAATCTTTGACTTGTGAGCTGGCTCTACACGTGAGAAGAGACGAGCACGAGCACAGGCTTGTTTTTGTTCATGAACTGGCAAGTCATCGAATTCACGACCTGAGTATGATTTTCCAGTTGTGTCTTCATCTTCACCAAAAACTCCAATACGACGGCAGATAGCTTCAGCAGTGGCCTTGTTATCACCAGTAATGACAATAACACGAATACCAGCAGCACGGCAGCGAACAATTGAATCGAAGACTTCTTTACGTGGTGGATCTAACATACCAACGACACCAACGAATGTAAGGTTGATTTCATAAGTGTAGAATTTAGTTGAGTCATTGAGATCCATATCTTCTGGTTTCTATAAAATATATAATAAAATTAATAACTTGTTGTTAAGAAATAGTAACAAAATTACCATTGGAGAATCGCCAGTGGCCAAGGCAAGGCAACGAAGTGTGTCGCGTCCAGTACCATATTGACGAGTGAGATCCAAAATGCGTTGTTTGAGTGTTGATGTAAGTGGGACTTTGCTTGTTCCAACACGAGCATGTGTGCAACGATCCAAAACACCTTCTGGTGCACCTTTGCAGAACATTTTTGGTCCATTTCCAAGACGTGATGACTTGAGTGGTGTACAGTATGATGACATTGATTTACGATCGCGTGAGAATTCAAGAGTGAATTCTTTCTTCCACTTGGTCTCAATTTCTTGACGAACGACAATGGCGGCTGAACGGCGATCCAAACCGGTCTTTGGGACTGAGAATGGATTCAATTTCTCGGCAAGAACGATAAGAGCAGTTTCAGTAGCTTCACCGACTTTCTCGAAAACTTGTTTAACTTCGTTGAAATCAATGGCAGAATCGTTACACATGACACAAATTGTAGCAAGTTCTTGAAGGATTTCGTAGTCTGATGCCTTTGCCTTTGAACCTTTGTAGTAAAGATCACCAACTGGCTCGTATGTTGATCCAGTAATTTCGAATTCTGTGAAACTGCTATCATTTCCTTCAACCTTTTCAAAGACGAATGCGCGAGCAACTGACATTTGATTTGTTGTCAATGTACCAGTCTTATCTGAGCAAATGACAGATGTACAACCAAGTGTTTCAACTGATGGCAATGAGCGGACAATAGCGTTCTTCTTGGCCATACGACGAGTACCCAAAGCCAAGCAAGTGGTAATAACAGCTGGTAAACCTTCTGGAATAGCAGCGACAGCCAAAGCGACAGCGATCTTGAAATAGTAGATAGCTCCCTTAATCCATGAACCACCATGAGCTGGATCGTTGAAGTGACCAATATTGATAGCCCAGACAGCAACACAAATGATTGAAATGACCTTTGACAATTGTTCACCGAATTCATCCAATTTTTGTTGCAATGGTGTCTTAATTTCTTCAGTTTCTGACATTTCAGTACGAATTTTACCAATAGCGGTGTTGAGACCAGTTCCAATGACAATACCACGTGCCTTACCAGCGGCAACGTTAGTTCCTGAGAACAAAATGTTCTTCTTGTCTTGGTTGACAGCGCGTGGATCTGGTACAGCATCGGTGTGTTTAATGACTGAAACTGACTCACCAGTCAAGATTGATTGATCAATACGAATTGTCGTTGAGTAGATCTTAATTAAACGAATATCAGCTGGAATCTTGTCACCAACCGACACTTCAACGATATCACCTGGTACAATTTCTTTGGCACGGAGTTTCTGTACTCCGGACTTATCCTGACGAATAACTTTACCCATTTCGGGCTCGTATTCTTTGAGGGCTTCAATAGCTGATTCTGCATTACGTTCCTAAAATATGAATCATCATCATCATTAAGTTTAATGCATATGCAAAATAATCAAAATACTCACTTGCCATACACCAACAACAGCATTAGCAATTAAAATAAGTAAAATTACAAATGGTTCTACGAATGCTTCAATACCCTCATGTTCTTCAAAAAGAGCTAATACCTGTAGAGATTTAGAAAAAGAAAAGAAAAATAAGAAGAGGCGGTGATGAAAATGTATAAATTAAAATTTATTGCAAGTGATAATTAATAGTAAAATCTCTTTTATTGAGGCATCTAAATGTAATCACAAAAGTGTGAAGAGGTAGTAAATGAGCAGCGTTATAATGATGAAATTTTTGTCTGTTTTTAATATCAAATCACATCATTAAAGATGTTTACATAGCAAAGAAGAGTTTCAAATTACTACGGCAGTAGTAGCAACAGTAAACTAGTAGCTTTTAGCAATTTCCTTACATCATGATCAACAGATGAAAGAAAATATGTGAACTTGATTGTCATAACAGACTAAAGACATAATGTGCTCGTGTGTGTTGCCACGGAAAAGAATATTAAAAGTACAGTTAATGATCGTGATGATTTTCACGGTCCCTCGGAATTGAACATCATTGAAAATTTTCCTCTCCTTCTTCTATCATGTGGTGGCATGGTTTTTTACGATATCATCAAATTTGCTTATTCCTCGTCGAATTTTTTCTTATTCTGCTTTTTTAAAAATACGATTCTAAAAATAATTTGCGTATCCCAAAACTCTCACTCACTCTCTTTCTTTCTCTCACACGCGTTATTATCGAAGAGAAAGAATTTATTCTTCCTTGAAACACACACAAAAAAAGAAAACAGAGAGCGAAGAACGCGAAATAAAAATACACACGTATATGTGAGAAAATATTTATTTGCTTTTTTTCAAGTTGTATCGGAGCAGATGAAAGAGAGATGACGAAGACAAGGACTGTGAAAAAATTACCACAAGAATTCACTAATATACTCTTCTATTACTGCTACTGCTCGTGTGAGAATTTTTTTCTTCTCTTCCTCCTCCTCCTTTTTTACATGTTTCTCACTTTTCTTAAAATATAATTTTTTTTCGGTGATTTCAGTAGTGAAGGAGGAAAAAAAAGTATAAAAGTCGTTGTGAGTGAAGAGACGAAAGAATTATTACATAACAAGAAAATAATAAACATATTATTTTAAATTTATTTATACTTACAAATGAAATAATAGCA
>JACWBX010003454.1:0-14905 GCA_014622435.1 Polypedilum pembai
ATTTTTTCAATGTTTGCTTTGTTTTAGCTATCAAAAGTTAAAATTATTTGAAAATAATCAATATTTAATTTAATTTTATTTGATTAAATATTTCAACCAAAAATCAACTAAAATTAAGTCAAATAGTGTTTTTTATTTTTTTTTAACTAAATTTTGGTTTAATTTGGATGATCAATTGAAATTTAGTTGAAGTTTCTTGTGTTGATCGATTTTTACTTGGAAATTTTCAAATAAATTTCAACTAACGCAACTAACTTCAACTAAATTTCAATTGATCATCCAAATTAAACCAAAATTTAGTTGAATAAAAATAAAAAACACTATTTGACTTAATTTTAGTTGATTTTTGGTTGAAATATTTAATCAAATAAAATTAAATTAAATATTGATTATTTTCAAATAATTTTAACTTTTGATAGCTAAAACAAAGCAAACATTGAAAAAATCATTAGACGTGTTTGATGGAATTTTCGTACAAATATCAAAAAGAATTTTGATTAAATGAAACAAAATTGAGTTTTTGGGCTCATAGAGGACAGAAGATAGCTATCAAATCTCTTCTTCTTTGAAGAATCTTGAATTTAATTCTTATTAAGATTTCGACAGAAAAAGATGTACATAAATTTCGGTTTAAATACATAAACCGCCATAATTGATTAAGAACATTGCAATAGATTTAATCCGAAATTTAACAAAATTTATAAAGATATTTTCCACCCCTTCATAATTCAACTTCTTCATATCTTGCTTTTTTCTAGGAATATTTTTTTCTTTCTTATATTTTCATCCAAAACGAAGATATAAGTGAGAGATGAAGAGGTGGTTAGATAAAAAGCACATTTTTTTGTGTGAAAGAGAGCAAAAAATATATTTTGTGAAGTTTTTGATGGAAAAATTTCATTGATGAAAAAAAGCGTGCAAAAAAGTGTGTAGGTGGAATGAATTTCAGTAACTATTGATGTTTTGGCATTTTCAGGAATGGTTTTGTTGACTTTTGCACTTTATTGTTGAAATTGTTAAAGTAGAAAGTCTTTTGGCTTCAGTGAGAAATCAGTAGTTGTTGAAGAAAATAAAAAATGATTTAAAAATAGTTTTCAAACTTTCTTACTTTTGAAAATGGCGGTAACTAGTTCAAATTTTACTATTAAAATTGAATTTTTAAAAGTTCTTAAATTTTCAATTTTTTCAAATTCAAATGAGAAAAATCCGTTAAAAATAAAATTTTTAAATCTTTAAAAATGAAACTTTTTCTTCATGGAAATAAAAATTTCTTCACATTTCACTTAATTTTCAATTGAGAAATTACAATCGCCATTCTTTCTTATTTCTGCCTTGCGATAATCATGAAAAGAAAAATACACGAGTGAGAGAAAAAGAAAAAAAAAACACTTATTTTCTACATTTGAAGGCTACAACGCTTTTCAAGTGCTTGCCTTTCATTCACTCACACAATTTTTTCTTCTTTTTTCTTCTTCCTCACTCGCCGTCTCTTTTTTCATTCATGAAAATGAAAATATCGAAAATTGCCTACGATAAATAACACAAGTTGATGTTTTTGTGGCTTTCTTTTGCTTCTCATAATTTTTGACATTTGTTTTGTGATTTTATATTGTTTCATTCTGAAATAGAAGAACAGAAACTAAAAGAAAAGAAGAATTTTTTTTTATTTAAATGTCAACTTCTTATACTTGCGAATTTTTAAGATAATTTGAAACTTTTATTTTTTAAAGAACCATTTGTCTTTTAGTTAATTACTTTCAATTAATGCTTAGAATCTAATTAAAGTCATATGTTATAAAATTTTTCCAACCTTTTTACAAAATGTTCTTTATTCATTTTGTTTTATTTATGAAATTTGATTATTAAATTTATAATTAAAAGAATTAAGAACATGAAATTATTTAAAATTAAAAAAATTGAATACATTTTGACAAGACAGCAAAGAAACTAAATTTGACTACAGGGATAGAAAACTAAGCACTAGCAACATTTCAATAAATTCAAAATAACTTTTGAGATTAATTTTTATTAACTTTTTACAATAACTATTGTAAACAATTAAATACGCCATAAAAATGTTAAAAATAATATAAAATATTCAAAAATGGTTGAATTTTCGTAAAAATTTGTAAGTAAAATCTGCCTTTTTGTCTGCCACTCTCTAAAATATAAGCCTGAATGTGGATTGAAACTTGGTTGTGTAAATCTGCATAAACTGCAAATAAAAATGAATTAAATTAGATTTAAAAAATTTTTTTGAAAAACAGCCCTAGAGTTTTAAAGATAGAATATATTTTGTAGTTTTCGATTTATTTTCTTCAGTAGTTTTTTGGCTATAGTAACCAAATGGCCAAAATTAGCTTTTCGGTATGTGAAATTCAGCTGAAAGTTTTTCTGGCCGAAATTTTTCATTTCAAACAACTTTTCACAACATGAGCACTGTAGTCGAAAACTACTTTCTAAAAAGTAACCAGTGATTACAGTAACCGTTTGGATACAGTAGATTTTGACAACTGACTACAGATCACAAATTTAACAACTCTGAATAGTTCAATCATAACTTAAATTGATTTAAATTTAAAAAAATATCAACTTAGAAAACTTAGCTTTTGTTTTTTGAGAAAATTTAATTTAAATCCAACTCTGAAAAATTTTATATTTCTATTTTTGATCCTCTTACAAAACGAGCCTCCAAAGAAGCCGTATCAAAATATATAGAAAAAATTATTTATTTTTCATTCAATAATTTTTATCAGTAAATCATCATCAAAAAATGAGAAATAAATAGTTCACCAATACATTTGAAAATCAAAAAACTTTTTTTGAATGAAAATTCAATCCTGTGCCAAAAAAAGTATATAATTTAAAAAGAGAGTGAGAAAGTGAGAACAAGAGAGTGTTGGAAATTGGAATTTTATCAAATTTCCAGCGCCCAAGTAAGAAAGGAAAAATTTTCTCGCTCGTTCATTGTAAAAGTGAGAAGTGATAAACGAAAGACAAAATGATAAGGCAAAAAGGTATAAATTAAGTGAAAGTAGAAGCTAAAAATTAACTCAAATTTATTTTATTTGATAAATAACATAAAAATCTTTCATAATTTCAACGAATTAATTCAAAATTATCATTGAAATGTGCAAAAAAGTGTGAAAATTGTAAGAAGGGAAATTTTCCAAAAATGAAATTTTTTTTCTTTGCTTCTCCCTTTTGCAACTTGCGAGAGCAAGAAAGAGAAAAAAATTGTTGAGAGAGTGAAATTTTGAGAGTAAAAATTCTCAATGAAAAATTTTCTTTTTCTGAATATGAATGAAAGAAAATGCGAGAGAGAGAGAGAAAGAGCGAGAAATTAGGCCAAAAGCGAATGAGTTGCTCCCTAAGTTATCCCATCTACCTTTTCTACATATATACAAGGCATTCATTGATGAAAATGTGGGACAATGGTGGTGAATGAACTTTTTTTTCTTTTCTCTCTTTCTCATATTGTGCTGTGTGCTTGTGCAAATCAATGATAGTTAAAATATTCCAGGGATATTCATTCATTTTTCTGTTCCCAATGAATGAAATTTTCTTTTTTCTTCTTCATTCTAAAATAAGCAATTGATGTGAATAAAAGTTTTGCTATGTTTTGTTGTATATTTTCAGTACAATTCAATAGGACTGTTACACATCGCGTGCAGCTATTAGTGAAATATCACTGAAAGTGTTTAATTTTAATTTTTTTATGTGCTCGTCAAATAAATTTTAAAGAAAATAAAAAAAGCCAATCGTAAAAATTAAAAAAAAAAGCCAAAAGAGAGGAAGAAAAAGAAAAAATTAAATAAAGAAAAGTGATAAAATTATTGATGCCAGCCTGGATGTCTTTACACGATTTTGATAAAAATGGTGAATTTCGTGTCATCGAAGCATCAAATTAAGCTCAGATACGTTCCACAAAATCATGACCGAGCTATATGAAGAGTGAGTAAAAATATTTAACTTTTTTAAGATTTGAAATAAATTAGTGTAGATTTCTGATAAATTTTAAATGATTTTATAATTTTTCATGAAAAATTGATAAAATTTTTGAAGTTTTGTTTTTCTTTGACAGAGTTAATGATAAAATATTTTCTAAGCTTAAAAACTCTTTCATTTCTGTAAAACAACAAAAATAATCAAATATTTTTCTCAAATCTTGTTAAAGTTTGATTTCTTTTTTTAAATTTCTTCTGAAAATTAAAAAATTTATTTATTTTATTGTTGTCTTACCTTTCCTTGAAATTTTGACTTAAATATGACATTTTTTTGATTCATTGTGATTTTTCTTCACATGAAAATTCAATCAAAGCTAAAAGCTCTTTCTTGAAAAAATTGTTTCATTTTATTAAGAATTTTTAATAATTTTTCTCAAAATTTATTTCAATTTGAATGAATTTTGTTAGCAATTATTTCAAAATAATTCTTTGGTTAGAGTTGTTATTCTACTAGTCCGTAGCCAGTAGCCAAAAACTACTTTTCAAAAAAATAGCCAATGGCTACAGTAGCCAAAACCTACTGTAGAAAGCAGTCAAAAGCTACAAAGTAGATTCTACTCTTACAACTCTGCTTTGGATATGAAATGAATTTTTCAAACATTGTTTTAAAATTCAAAATCAAGGGGTGGAAAGTACCCGGATATTTAAATAATATTTCTTAAATCTTAAATTATTTCCAAATATCTCTGATTGATTGCAATTATCTTTCAAATTTCTGATTATCTTCGAACTCTAATATCTTCAAATATCTCTTAAATTTCTTATTTTCCACATCTTGTTTAAAATTAAAGAAAAATGTTTAAAACTTTAATGTAACACTTTAAACTTTCTTGAACAAAATAAAAAAAAGCCTGTGAAGAGGCTTTTGCTGAAAATTAAAAGAAATAAATTTCAAAGAAAAGTTTTTAAAATTTATTTCTGCTTTTTACCCACTAACTAACTTCTAAAGACCTTTATATTAAAATTTTTAAGTGGTGAGAACTATTGATGATAAAATTTTAAATAATTTAATAGTTTTTTCGATAAAAGTTTACACTCTTTGAAAACTTTTCAATTCTTAGTCAGTTTGAATTTTATCACATATTAATTATAAAAAATTCTTTAAAAAATTAATTCACAATAATGATGAAAATGAAAAATAATTTTTTGATCAATTTACAACCCTTAATTGAGATATTTTTCCTTAATAATTAAATATTATTCAATTTCATACAATGTAATTGCAATGATTTCTTGGAATTTATGTACGATGTAATTTTTCCTATGTTGATTATTTTTACATATGAAAAATTTATTTTTTTTACCAATTTGATACATGATATCAAATTTCCTTATGAAATTCTATTTTTTCACACTTCAATCAATAAATAAAAAAAGCTTTACCTAGAATTTTAACTTCCTTTCCCTGTTGCTGCTTTTACGTCACATCTAACCTAATTTTTTGTATGTTTATATCAAAAGAGAGCTTATATATAAGGTGCAGAGTGAGACTGCATCACATATACCCTATGACATCATCGCTGACCCAATTTTGAAAAAATAAAGCTTTTATTCCCTCATTCAATGCACATTATGTACTTGCGTGATTCTATTTTTATCTCTTTTCTCCTCTTTCCATCCTCATTCTGCCTTTTAGTGATTCATTAGTAAAAGTTCGTGCACAAGTGATGACTCGTGACGAAAGTACGGAAGGCTGGCTGCCACTACAAGGTGGTGGATTGGCAAATGTCTCCATACGAAAACGTGCCCGCATGGCCGATGTTGGTGGACATGAGTATATCATATATGGTCAACGGATATCCGATCAAACGGTGAGTGCTACAAAACTTTTTCCCTCTGTCATAATCCAATTATTGAAATTGAATTTTTTTTATTAGTTTATGGCATTATGTTTTCTGTTTCTATGTCGATTTTTTTGTTTTCAATTAATTTTCTTTAGTTTTAATTTTAAAAAATCGTTAAAATTTGAATTTTATTTTCTAGAAATAATTTAAAAATAAATCAATTGAATTTTGAAATTTATTTTTTCTTTACTGAAATTTGTGCTGACAAAATACTTTCAAAAAATTTCGCTATGAGCGTTACAAATTGATTGAAACGCCATCTAAAGCGCATTTTAAAAAATTGCTAAATTTGAATTTCAATAAGCCGTTAAATATAAAAATAAAAGTATAATTCATGTCATACAAAATATTAAACTTAATCAATTTAAATCCATTTTCAGGTCATACTCAGTTGTGTTATCAACCGTGATCTCCAATATTATAAAGTTATGCCCACATTTCATCATTGGCGTGCAGGAAAACAGCGGAACGGTCTCACATTTCAAACAGCAGCTGATGCAAGGGCTTTTGATAAGGGAATCATCAAAGCATATGACGATCTTATAGACGGTGAGAAAGATCAAACCTTTTATTGTGTTCATTCAACTCATTTTTTTCCTTTCTTCTCCCACTCGTAACTCAATAACAATTCTGGTCTTTTTATAATTTGCACGTGGTGAGTTTCCTTTATAAAATTACTAATTCATTCAAAATATTCTTCTAATGGTTGTGGGCGAGCAACATAAAACCATTTACCTAATAGTTTTAGAAGCTAACAATAAAATTTGTGCTTTTCTTGCTATTTTTAACTTCAATGTAGTTTTTTTAAACTTTCTAAATGAATAAAATAGAATGTCAAATTCTTTTTTATAGCTAAGCTTACTATATTAAATTTAATAGACTTTGAATTTATCATATGATTGATTAATTTATATTTCTAATTGAAATGCTAATTAAAACTTATTTTATTTTAGTAAAATGAAAAAAAATTATAATTTTAATCTTATTAAATGTTTTTAGTCAATGTTATCAAAATGAGAACTATTGATTGACTGGTAAAATGTTATTCCAAGTAATTTCAATAATTACTATCTTAAGAGTTGAATAGAAACAAAAATATTGATCTATTTTTAGTTAAAAAAGTTTAAAACTTTAATTTTAGCAAAAAACAAAGAGCTTTTTGTTGTTTGAAATTAATTACAGAGTTAATTGTTAACATTTGTGAAAAAAATACACCCTTAAGAGTTAAAAATAATTTTGTAGCATATTTCAAAGCATAGTTTTAAAAATAGAATATAATTTTTAGCTTTTGGCTATTTTAAAAGTCAAGTTTAAATCCACCAACGCCGGACTTTAGTAAAAATTTTCTATGTAAAATTTTCCTTAAAATCCGTTGTCTAAGGAAATTCATATATGAAAGGCGGACTGAAACTTGTCTGTGTTCTACAGTAGATTTTGGTCAAGGTTAAAGCACTCCAATTAATCGACGATTCTTAAGATTATTGCGATTAATAGTAGTGTTTTTCCCTTCATTTTGGCTAAATTTAATTTTTACATACGATAACAAAAGTAGCCAGAAATAAAAAAGCAGATTTTCACACTAATAGTCAGTAGCTACAGAGAATTTTGACTATTAACTGTGAACTAATGAATTTAAAACTCTAAATTAATTTCTTATGAAATATTCTTATAAAAGATTTATTTATTTACAATTAAATTGAGAAATGCTCAATTTAAATTCTTTAAAGGTCAAGAAAATGAGTTTTACAAATTTTCTAGTTAATATACATTTGCACTAGTCATTAAATATCAAGTTTGTCGTTTTAAATTTTTTAAAAACATAAACAAAAATTTTTTATTTTTGTAAAATTCAAATTTAATTTTTTGACTTCATCATAAAATTAAAACATTCAAGAAATTCTCAAGCTTTTATAATTTTTTAATTTGACATCAAAAATTATTCAATTTATTATTTTAAAAATATATTTTTAAATTAATTTAATTTCTATGAAAAGCTCAAAGAATATTTTTCAATTTAAAAACTCAAACAGCTAGCTAACACAGTTACTTTAATAAATGAAAAAAAAATTCTTTTTTCTTATTAATGTATAAATTTGTAATAGAATCTTCAAAAATTTCTCTTTCATGTTCTATTTTAGGCTCACTCAACATAAATTGGTACAAACATTCAAACGACTCGGCAACTGCAAAATACAATTGTGATGATAATATAGTAGGTGAAGATGATGTCTTTATGGTAAGTACAATGATATCAAATTTTTATTGTTCTTGATTTAATAATTTTTTGTTAAATTTAGACACTGGATTTGCCACTTGACACATCTGAATCAAAATCTAGCTCTGAGGGTACTGGCAGTAATCGTAAGTTCACAAACTAAAATTAAAATAATTTTTAAATAATTTTTAATCGTAGAAAGCGTTGAAAAATCGCTACAGCAGTCATCGATGGGAAAGAAATACAACATTCAGAACATATCGAGTGAGCTCGCATCAAATAACTCAAATAATACAGATACAAATAATGGAAATCAAAATCTTCCCCCGCCAATAACGCAACAGTCAATAATCCCAGCCGATAACTATTCATATGTGCAGCTAACAGCAGTCAATGACTATCCATATCCTAATGTTATCGATGATCCACTCTCATCGGTGCTAAGACGGAGCGATTCGACGTGCAGTCTTAAAAAACGTGGACCACTTGATGTTCACGATTCGATTGTGAAAGATAATGCAATGATTAAAGCACGATTACGATGTCGGTGAGTTGAAAATTTAAAATATTTAAAATCTTTCAAGAAAGTTTGAAGATTTAAAGTTTTTTGAAAAAATTTTCAAAATTCTAAATAAAGTTTAATAAAAAATTTTAGCTACTGCCAAGAATTTTATCAAGAAGAATGGAATCGCAAAGGATCATGTGCATTTGCACCAGATTGCATAAAGAGCGGCATCGATACGATATCAGGCATGATGTGTGCACGTTGCATGCTCTATCATTGCATGAGTGATTCAGAAGGTGATCTCATAAATCATCCATGCTCATGCAGTAGCAGTTCGACAGATGAAGTGAGCTGCACAAAGCGCTGGATAGGATTGGCATTGCTTTCACTACTGGTGCCATGTCTGTGGTGCTATCCGCCATTAAAGGCTTGCCACATGATTGGCATTCAGTGTGGTGCATGTGGAGGGAAGCACAAGCCACAAATATGACAACCAATAAAAATCTACCAACATCATCAACAGCTGAACGGCGAGCCACAACGTAAGCATCAAAAGTCAAAGCAGCAGGCACGTGTTCACTTTCAGCAACCCGTGCAGCAGCCAAATCACCTCTATTCCGCACCATCCATCACTGATTATCATCGAAATACTGCACTCTTCAGCAGCAGTAGCTACAATTATCAGCATCTCCAACAGCCAACGACAATTACAACACAACCGGCATTCAATAATTGCAATTTCTTCTAAAATATTCAATTTAGATGATGTTGGTATTTGAAAAAGAGAAATGTGAGTAAAATAGAAAATGGAGAATTCAAAATGGATAAAAAATTAGAAGGTTGCATTTAAGACAGATATAAAAAATACTTAATAAATTATTTGAAGCTTGTTGATCAGTCAATGAAAGTTTTTGAGATTTAAAATGAATGTTTAATTATGAAATTTTATTTCAAATCAAGATGTGAGTCAAAAAGGCGAGTTTATTACGCGTTGTTTTAGTTTCAAATACAAATTATGCTAAGAATTTAGCTAATTTTAAATTCAATTTATTCATACTATAAGTGTGAAACAAAAATTTGATGAGTTTTATTGTTCAAAAAAATCAATTTAAAATTCTTTTATCTTATAGTTCTTAAAACTGTTTGTTTTACTTAACAAATTAAATTTTTTAAAAATTTTCATAGCTTTATGGTGCTTATTTTATAAAATTCTTAAGAAATGTTATTTTCTCGATTTAATATGCAGAATAAGACACTCTATGGCTGAAATAATATGAATATCGATTCAAATAGACGAACAAAAAAGAGAATTTTTTGTAGAAGTTCTTGATTGTTAATATAAAGTTCAATTCAGGATTGTAAAAGTAAGCGTCTACTCACCTTCTTTTCATATTAAAAAAAAGTAGAAGTAGATCATTTATATGAAAAGTAGATAAATTAGGCGTCTGCTTTTACAACCCTGGTTTAATTTAAGAATTTTTACTTTTTTTAAACCTTTAAAGTATAATATCTAATAGTGAAGGTGATTCAAATGAAGATCTTCAGATTTTCTTTCATTGATGATCTGAGATGTCATAAATTAATTTTGATTCAAAACATCAAAGCAGTGACAATTGCATGCCACTTTTTAAGTTATAGCATACAGAAAAAGATTACTAAAATTCATGAAAAACAAAGCGAAAATTAAATGCTAATTGATTGGCAATTTTGAAGATTATTGAACTTTTTTACGTTTAATTGGAGTGTTTTCATCTTGTGAAAAAACCATAAGAGTTAGTAAAACACTCAAAAAAACCACTAAAGATAGTCGATTGATCAGGTTTCGGCATTATACAGATAAGAAAAAGAGTTATGAGGATCTTCTTGATTTTACCATATAAGAATTAATAAAAAGAGGAAAATTATTCGCATAATTCTTCTTCTTATCTGCATAATGCCGAAGCCTAAAAAATTCTCTTATTAAAAGTTTTTTAAAATAAATTTATTATCATTTTGACTGATCAACAAGCTTCAAATATTTTCTTCTCATCAAGCTAAAAAAATAAAACTTAAACTCTTTGAAAATTCTCCATAATAAAAATTCCAAACAGACAAGAAAGAAAAATTTATGAAGTGAAGATCATAAATTTTTTTCTTTTATTATAAAATATCAGCCACAAAAAAGAGAAAAAAAATTTTTTAAAATTAATTGAAATTGAAAATTTTTCACATAAAGCAAATAAGAACCAAGCAATTCATTTCAAATGAAAAAAATAAATCAGCATAAAAATTTTTTTGAAAATTTTCATTTCAGTTAATTTTAGAAAAGCTTTAAATTAACAAAGAGAAAAAAAAAACATTTTCATAGATATTTACTCCCAGAATGATAAAAATGCGTAAATTTAACCTTTAAAGTAAATCTTAACTTGGGTAAAATGGCGGTAAAACAAAAAATGAGTAAAAAAATTAAAATTTCAAAAAATATTACATAAAATAGCTTTACATCATCAAAAAAAGAAAAAGTGAAGAAAATAGTGAAAGATTCTTGTGATTTTTCATTATCAAAAATTCGAGTAATGATGATAGAAGTTGAGAGAGATCAAAACTGGGACCAAAAATAAGACTAAAAAGATTTTAAGCAGTTGACAGAGACGGGCGATCTGCAAAATTATAAAATAATAAAAATATTAAATGATAATTCGATAAATATAAAAAAAAATTCATCATTAAACTTCTCATTAATCTTATATTATATGTGTAATGGCTAATAAATAATCGCGATTATAATGATAATTGTAAAATTTTTCCTACCAAAAAAATGAAGAAAAGATCAAAGCAGATCGTTGAAAAATAAAAAAAAATTCTTCTCACTCATTGTTGATAACGAAAAACCCTTTCTGAGAACTGCTTAACAGGGGCTTAGTCTTTTTAGTCATACATTTTTGTTACCTGAGATTTCTCTGACGAATTTTTTCGATAGTGAATGACACAAGAGATCTTCATGAATTTGAGGAGACAAAAAATTGTCTTTTTTATTTTGATAAAGATGAGAAAAATTTCTTCACTCAAAATATTACATATATTTTACATTCAATGAGGAAAGAAAAGAAATTGAATTTTAAAATAAATTTTTTTGATTTTCAGAATTTAATTTAAAAACTTTTTCAAAAGAAATTTAGAAAAAAATTTTGAAAACTTTTGATCTTAATTGAAAAATGTTTTTGAAAATTATTGTAGAAAAAGTTTCTATTTAAATTTTCAAAAATTTTTAACCGTTTTCAAAAAGCTTTCAAAATAAATTTTGAAAATCAAAAAATTTTATTTTAAAATTCAAAATCAATTTAAAATAACGAAAAACACATTGCATAAAAATATTTACATTTTTTCATCCACAAAAGTACTCTGTGAAAGAAGAAAATACTTACAAGAAAAAAAAAGAAATTTTATTTTTATTGTCTCATCCTTTAAACACACATGTGAAATGATAAAATCACACATTTATGAAAGAAAAAGAAACCTTTTTGATTAAGAAAAGAAAAAATTATTTAATTGAATAAAATGGAAAAGAAATCCTTAAATTGCTAATATTAATAAAAAAAAGAAGAAGAAGAAAATGAAAAGATGAAGAAATATATTAATGTTTTTTGAAATGGAAATAAAAAGAACTATTTAATTTAAATATTAATAAAAAAAAGATGATGAGAACCTTTAAAGGATGAAGTGAAAGTGAGGAAATTTAAATTATTAAGAAAACCAACAAAAAGTGAAATGAAAAATACAGAATGAATATTACATGTAAAGAAAAATTTCTTGTTTTATTATTTTTACTTTTTAGGTGAATTTTGATAAATTAAAATAATTCTGGTACGTAAATATTTTAAGTAAAAACTAATAAACTAATAACCAGTATATAGTAATAACCAGCAGTAGTGGCATAGTTATTGCCATTTTTCAGTCCAACCACTTAAGTTCAAAAAATACTCTCCGACGTAGTTCAAATAGGCTTTTTGAAAAATTTCTCAAGACCTTAAAAAGACTCTTTAATTTCTGTAGAGAAATGAAAAAGTCAAATGAAAAATCAAAAATTATTTAAGAATTTAAAGAGTTTTATGGATGGCAATATCTGTTTTATGAAAAATTTGATAAAAGTAAAAAGAAGAAACTCTAAATAGTAAAAACATAGTAAACATTGAAAATTGTGTCTGAAAACTATGAAAAATTTTTTTGTTAATTCATTAACACTTTTGTTAAAGTTCTTTTATTTGGATAAAAGTTAAACTGAAACATTTTTTCAAAATTTCTTAAGAATTAAAATCTAGTAATTCACACTTTATAGAAAAAAGTTTCAAATAAGAAGATTATCATTGGGTTTGAACTTTAACTCTTCATGGCAGCAAAAAGACAGTCTTATCGTGTCAATATTTTATCAATGATTAGAAATCATATCTTTAATGAATTTGTTTGTCAATAATAGACTTGTTTGAAACCATTACTTTGTTTCTGCTTGAGTAGAAAGGTAAACTCTCTAATTTTTCAGTGAACGTTATGGACATCACCTATCCATTTTGCCATTGACACAGCGACCGTCATACTTTGCTTTTGGCAAAAATTGAATCATATATGCAAAGTTTGAGTGGAATGAAATGAAAAATGAAATTAGAATGAATTGAAATTTGAAATTCAAAAAGAATTTTATGAATGAAAATTTTTTGAGGATTCGACTGTCTGAGTTCGAAAACAGTCTGCTATGAAAACTGTAGATGACGCTTCAATTTTCAAAAACGATCATACGCTATCTATAATTTTTATAGCAGAATATTTTTGAAGTTCTATCTGCACCGGTTGTCCACAAAATAAATGTTAAAAAATCTGAAATTGGAAAAAACTTAAAAAATATTTTGTTTATGTTCTGCACGATTTAAATTTGATATAGCTAACTTGTTACAAAATTTAAATTACAATTTAAACCGCAAATACAATAATGTGTAAAATCAGTTTAAAAAAATTCTTTTACATTATTTCCGCAACACAAGCAAATCATTAAATCAATTGAACTGACAAAAAAGTTGATTTTCATTATCTGACCATTATTACTATCATTAAATAGCAAACAACAAACAATTTTGCTTACGTCAATTGTTGTAATTTTTATGTCATCAAGCAACAATCAAAGAATTGAATTTCTCACGTGATATTTAAGTTTTTAGACTTTTTTTATCATAAAGACAATAAAAATTAAAATATCACGACCTCACCCAACTTGCCATTATTCAATAAAATTCTTTCACAATAAAATTTGCAAAAAAAAACGAGGGAAAATTAAATCAAGATCGACCAAACAAACGAACGAAAATTTTTAAATGTCAATCACACTCTCTCATTTACTCTCGCCGACAATCTTTTTTTGTATTGTCAATTTTCATGTATTTTCAGGGTCGTTCCAAACTACTAGCCTATGACATAATTTTTTTGTTTCTTTTTCACTCCATGCACAGCTGTTTGTGTAACGAACATTTTTTAAGAAGCTAAATTTAGTCAATGAAAAAATATGAATGTGTTTGTAAGAAGCTATTCCAATGTTTCTTATAAAATAAATTTATAGATTTTTAGGTTATTGTGAAGAGAAATAAAGTGTGAAGTTAAACAGGAAGTTTGATGGTTTTTGTTGATTGAATGAGATTTTATTGACGGAAATATTTTGTTGTTAAAAGTTGACAGTTTTTGATGAGAAAATTAAAAATAATCAAGTAAAAGATACTCTGAATAGTCTTGAATAGGCGATTCTTAATAATTATTGCCTTGGTAGCTTCACTCGAGATTTTGACTGTTGAAATTTTTATTTCACACTTCTTTCCGAAAAAATCTTGAATTTTCGAAAATAAACACTGCAAAAAAAATCAAAATAATACAAATTTTAGGTTGAAATATTGTTTCCAAGACTTTTTCGAAAGTCACTAACGATCGAGTGAAACTACCAGAAATATTGCAATTCTACGATTATTCGGAAATTTTTGCGATTCTTAACAAAATTTAATTTTCTTCTTAAACTCGAAAATTATTCAAAATTTTCGTTGCATTCTTTTTTATCTGCAAAATTCACACTTATTGTTTCTTTTTCTTGTATTTTCATAAGTATTACGAGTATAAAAAGATTTTCTATAAAATTTTCAGTTTTATAAAATGTAAACAACAAAATCATCAACACTTTATAGCCTTAGGTAGGGCACTCATACATACAAAGATATAGGGGAATTCTGATACATACATACATACAGCATAGACATACATTTATAAGTTTATTGTTGTATAAAATAGTTTTAAGGACAAATAAATATAGTGTTGAGTGTTAATAGAT
>JACWBX010003454.1:15450-32547 GCA_014622435.1 Polypedilum pembai
TACATACAGCATAGACATACATTTATAAGTTTATTGTTGTATAAAATAGTTTTAAGGACAAATAAATATAGTGTTGAGTGTTAATAGATAGTGTGAATCTTATTATGTTTGAATTAGTTCGAGTTATTGTGAATAGTCCGGTAAAAGTCTGATAAAAGTCAAAAAATAATATTCGTCGATAGTCACGTGTTATAAAATTAGAATTCGTCATATTTCGCGAAAACATCTAGAGAAATATTTCAATTTTAATTGAAATCTGCTACAACTTTATATCTTTGATTTATTTCTTATATTAATTTTTAATAAATATTTATTTTAAAAATCTCCTTTGTGATAAAAAATTCAAAAACACTACAACATCACTTTTTTCTCTTCTCACTGCTCAATACACACAAAAAATAAATTCCGTTGTCCCATAACTTGTAAAACATTCCTCTAATGTTTTATTTTTCCGTGTGATCCAGTCAAGTCGCAGTCAATTCTTTCTCCTCGAGTTTTTTTTTCAACATACAAAAATTTTAGTGAATATTTTTGCCTTATTTCGATAACAACATAGTAAAAGTTCTCTTTGTGTATAAAATTGCGTCATAAGAACAAATTCTCTCAATAATTGTTGCAAAATAAAACAAAAAAAAAAAGAGTTGAAAAGAGAAAAAATTGTGAGAAGGTTAAAGAAGAAGAAAAAATCGATGTTTTTTGTATTGATTCAACAAAAGTGATTAAATATTGATTATAAATGTGTGCAGAACGATGCCAAAAGAGTGGCAATAATGTTGTTGCTTAAGTAAACTCAATTGAATGTGAATTAGTTCACTTTTAGACTGAAATTGTTTTCGAAGTGAAGCGCAAAAGTGAAATAATTTTTTGCTGATTTTTAAGGTGAGAAAAAGTGATGAAAAGAATCTTCAATTAGCACTGAATTCAATAAAATGTGGCTTTAAATTATTCATTCAATGCTTTGCACTTTGATATAAGTCTTTTATGTAACATTTAATGCTGTTGTTGTAAGAAATTCGCAATAATTCAACATTTTTAATTTTCATTTCTAATTCTATGCGAGGCAGCAGTGAGACATTCCATGCCGTTGTTGTGCCATTCAATGATAATATGACTCAAAGTGATGCCGATTTGATCAAAAAATATCAGTCACTTTGTCGCGAGCTTGAGGATAAAGAGAAAGACTTGGTGCTGTCGGCAAAAATTGGCAAAGAATTGTTGGAAAAAAATTCAAAATTAGAAGATAAAATTTATGATCTAGAGACAGACTTGAAAGCTGCCAATGAGAGTATTGAGCAATTGAGTTATCAATTAAGTCAGAAAAATGATCTCATCAATGTCTTAACAAGTGACGAGTGTAGTAGTGAAAATGGTAAGTTAAAAATCAATAAAAATTTGCACACATTTATTTTCAAGTGAGCGAAACTTGTTGACTTACATACTTTACCAATTGCGAATGAAATCATAGTTGTGCATACAAAAAAATGAATTATTTATTAATTTATTAACTTAGCTAAGCTCTCGCTCACACACTCATTGACTGTGTTTAAAATTATGAGAAAAGAGAAGGATTCATTGGGTGTTGAATCATTCACATTATGATTATGACGATCAAACTTGAAATATAAATTTTTATTTTGCTGAAATTCTTGTTTCTTTTTTATTCTTATGATGGTGATAAACGTGTGAATGACATTTTCCAATTATTGGTAGATAAGAGAAGAGAAAAAAGAACTCTGAACATGTGATCATTTAAGCAGGTTTTTTTTGTGAGCGGTAAAAAGCAATTTAAAGCAAGATGCAATTTAATGTTAAATTGATGCATAAAAATGATAATGTAAGAGACATGCAAGTCGATGTTTTTCAATACTTGAAGTAATTAGCTGTTTTCAAGATGTGAGAACTTTTTGATTTTTTGAAGAACTTCAATTAAGATTATTTGGCTTATTTTCTATTTTATTCAACTTTAATTAAAAAGTTTTCTTATTATATCATCAAAACCAAACAGAAATCAAGGAGTTTTTAGACTTTGGCTGATTTCTTTGGAATTTTGCAATGAGAAATAAAATTTTCTCAGATATTTCTTGGAATTTTTTGTTCACACTTTCTATTTCATTTTCTTAATGTAAACATTGAACATCAAATTTGAACTATTTTTGAGTAATTTTTTTTCACAATTTTAAGAAAAAAATTCCTAAAATAAACATTTAAATTTTGAAATAAAAGTTAAAAACCAGAGTTGTTATTCATAAACGTCTATGTCTATTTTTTCGTCTATATAGACGGTGTCTATGCATAGACCATCGTCTATAAAGATGAAATCTATCATAGATCTATACAGACGCATAGACATAGACCTATATAACAACTCTGTTAAAAACTTTTAAAATTTTTGAATTGTTAAAAAACGTTAAAATTTCTAATTTTCAAAGTGTTAAGATTCTGAAAATTCTAAAGTTTTACATTTTGAATAAATTATTCAAAAACAAATAGTAAGTATGAACTGGCTGAAGAATCTATAAATAAAAAAATCGTAAAAAATTCATTAATTTGTAAAATTATTTGCTTAAATTTTACCCAACAACAAACTGGCAAGCCAATGTCCATGAATTTCCATCCAGTTAATTTTTGTGACTTTTGAGCTCTTAAAATTGTGAACAAAATCATCTTGCGAAATTTCAAATTCTTTCCATACCAATTGCAGTTGTAAGCCGCATCAGAAATTCTCATTGATGAACTAATTTAAAATTTCAATTTGAAAATCAATGAAAAATTAAAAATTCATAAAACTCACATTTGTAATTGTTCACCATAATAGCAAATGGAAAAGATATGAACAAGCATTAAAAATAATCCAGGAATGAACTTGATAATTAAGAATATCTCAAGAGGAGTCTGAAAGAATTAGAATTAATTTCATAAAAGTAAAATGTTAAATTTGAACCTACAAAAAGTATAAAAATGCAACCACATAAGATAAATAGGATTGAAAAAATATCAAAGAGCAGTAAAGGTGAAAAAATTTTCTCAAGCTCATTTGCAATGTCAGTCAACTCATTATAGCCATTGATGATTTCTTTTAATTTGTTTTCTGCATTTTCATCACTTTCTGCATCAATTTTACTCAACTTTTGAGCTAAAATATCAAATTCCATCGATATGACACAAAGTAAACTACAGAAGAGCACATCAATTGATGTTAACATGAAAATTAGCATTAAAAATGTCCACGATTGAAGAATGAAGAATATTGGGTAAAGCAAAGGCTGATAAGGGTCCACAGGAAAATAAATTGGTGCTAAAAGCTTAACTTTCATCGATCCAAAGCCAAGAAATTTTGAGAAAACTGAGAAAAGTGTAGTGACTGAATAATTTGCCCAAACTGATATGTAAACAGAAGCACAGACCCATTTAAAAATCTTTAAAGTCTTCAAATGCTTATGCACTCCAAACTGTAATTGTTCATGACTTGTATGAGGAAAATTTCGATCAAATTTGTCAATGACTCTTTTGATTTCTTCACTTTTCAAAAAGGATATGAAAAAGCTTTTAAATAAGTTGAAATCGTAAGCGCCAACAAAAATAAAAGTTTCAACAGCTTCAACAAATTTTTCTGGATTTCCAATGCTTTGCATAAAATTCACAGCTAAAAGTGTCATAAGAAGAAGACACGCAGAAATTGTTAACCAGAATAGTTTCTTTTTCTGAATTAAACTTTTTTGATCCTCATTGTTATGTAATTGGTTTATAAAAAGATGTCTAAAGTAACTGAAAATTTTTTCACTTGGAAAAAAATCATCAAGAAAAATCACAAACATTTTTTCTTGATCGTTTTTAAAACAATTTTTAATTTGTTTCATCAAAAATTTCAACTTCATTTTTATCTTTCAAGATTTCTCTCTTTTTTTATTGCCGAACTAGACGAAAAATGTAATAAGACTAAATGGAAATTTTTTGTTTCAAATAGTTTGTTGACGTATCTAATTTAATCTAGTTAAGAAT
The DNA here is from genome assembly GCA_014622435.1 of Polypedilum pembai. NCBI lineage: Eukaryota > Metazoa > Arthropoda > Insecta > Diptera > Chironomidae > Polypedilum > Polypedilum pembai. The sequence continues at coordinate 19,450 of JACWBX010003454.1, forward strand.
GAAAACAAGCAATAATTTGAATCTCTTCAAAATTTCATAAATTTTTGCATCAAACTTTGCATTTTTATACAGCAACAGTTTTAGTTTAATAAAAAGTTAAGAAAAACAGTTGTCATTTCTGTTTTGAATTTTTAATTTGAGAAATTTCTTTAGAAGAAAACAAATGAAAAATGAACAGTTATTACTGGTTTAAAAATTCTAAATTCATTCAAAGTTGATTCAAGAGGCTTGCACGAAGCAATTTTTAGCGATTCTTCTTTTGCTGATTCGTGTTTATTTCTATTTCTTGAGCCATTTAGTGCATTTCAAAAAGAACAATTGCTGCAGACTCTTTGATTTATATTGTGAAAACAGAATTGATTTTTTAGATTTCCTTAAATTTTTTACATAAATAAGATTTCATTTTAGAAAATTCAAATTAATTGAGAGTAGTAAATGTTATATTTATTTTATTTCATACAACTTTAATCAAGTACAATCAAAGGAAGAAAATATATTTCTAATTTTCATTAACTTTTACAGTTTATTTCTAAAATGAAAGCAAACGTGCTTTCTTACAACTTTAAATTTATTTCTACTATAAGCAAATTAAACAACTCGCAATAATCCCGTTAATTCTCCAAACGCATCATATGAAAAATAAGTCATGTGATTTCACTATCATAAGTTTCTACTTTTAAAACTGTCTTTCTGTTTCTATGATGTAAAAAATATCTGATCTCATTTCGATATTGTGTGCTAATTAATGATAAAAAGATCCGACTCAAGTTTCATTTAAATTTGTCACTTGAGTAAGTTTGACGACCTTAAGACAATAACAAAATAAAAACATTAAAATTGTGTGTGAAATTTGATATTTTTACAACTGAATACTGTGAGAAAAAGTGTTATAATTACACGCTTATGCTCTCATATTATGATCACAATAGACAATCGAATTTTAAATAGTAATTTGTGTTGATGAACTTTAAAGAGAAAAGAATTTTAAACTTATCTCAAGCAGATAAGAAAAGTTTTCTTTATTTAGATGGATAAAAGATTTAGAATAATGCGTGTGAAATTTATTATAGAAATTCCAAATGAAAGACTTAACGAGTTATTTTTGTAAAATTATTTACTTGACTTTTATCGTTATCACATTTTTAATAATAATTTATTAGGTTCGCAAAAAACTCTTTTAAAGACTGATAAAATTAGGCTTAAGTACTTTTGTGGCGATTGCAAAAATATTTCTAGAAAAAATGATAAATAATAACAATGAAATTCGCATTTTTTTATCAACAAAGCTAAAAATAAACAAAAATTACAAATTGGATTTTGATAAAAAAGAGGCAATATTGCATATTATGAAGATTATAATAAAAACTAAAATTAGGTGAAGTTGAAGAGAAAAAGGCTTCTATAATATTTTTATTATTGCCATTTGTCCTCATTTACACTCACTTTTATTGGCTTCAGTCAGAGTTGTCAAAAGCTGCTTTTCAAAAAGTAGGCTGTAACTACAGTAACCATTTGGATACTTTAACTAAATGGTTTATGTAGCCATTGGATAATATTTGAAAAGTAGGTTTTGGCTAAAATAGCCAACAGCTACTTTCAAGAAAGTAAAAGCAAAATATACTTTTTTGGCTACTCATTTTATATGAGAAAAAAAAGTAGCCAGTGGTCAAAAAAGTAACTTTAGGTTTATTATTCATATAATCATTATAGCCAATGGCTATTTTTGAACGGCCAAAATCTACTATAGAAAGTAGCCTAAAGCTACAAAGTTAATTCTACTTTTACAACACTGTTTTCAGTCATATGGTATCACATTAGTGCTGATTGCTCTAATTGTTATGAACTAGAAAGCAATTGCACTTTTTTGTCTTGTATTGAATAATTCAAGAACATATTTATAATACAATTTGGATGAGATTTAGTAATTTTACAGCAGTTGCAAGAAATTTAAATTAATTATAAAAAATTTTATATCAATTTTTAAAAATAATTCAAGAGGTGGAAACAAGGCAATTAAAAGCGATTCAAGCGATTTTTAGTAATTTATGAGATTTTCAACGGATAGTTAAACAAAACTTCTTTAAATTAATTTTCTATTCTTTTATGTTAAAACTAGACCAAAATTTTTGATAATTTTCTTGATCCCAAATTATCTTTTTGTTTACATATTTAATTTATATTCAAATTTAAAAAATTGTTATTTTTAAGACTTGATGTTCTTAGGTAAAAAAGTTTTGATTAATTATTGCTTATGGTTAAATAAAAAATCCCGAATAACGTTCAACAACGAAATATATTGTGTTTTCTGTTTATCTTTCAATTTTAAAAGTTATCAAATTTGAGATCAAAAGTTTTTAAACCTTGAGCTAGGTAGAAAAAAAGCTCTTTACTTAAACTTCTTTTTTTCTGAGAACAAGTGAAATTCTTTCTTCTTCAATAAATCTTTTAAGTAAATACTCACTTATCTGTAATTTAAAACAACTGAATGAGATTATGTTACCTCTACAAACTACTGATTAAAATCAATAAAATCAAACAAAATGCTTCATCAGCATTCAAATGAAAGTTTACCAACAAAAATCAACCGCAAAGACATGATTTTGCTTTCATTACAATTAATTGAATATTAATTTGAATCCATTAATCGTGTTTAAAAGCCAACAATTGAGGATCATTAAACATCGGTTTACTTTTCTTCTATTAGCCAATAGTGTGGTTAATAACTCTCAAACCCTTTACAAAACCGCAAGTTCAAGATCAATATAGGAAAATGTCAATTTTGTGACATCTCGTGACATCGCAATAAACATTTGAAGTCGCAAAAAGTAAGCAGTAATTCTCTAAGGATATAAGATAACAAATTGCGTACTTTTTTTTGTCCACGTGCTGACTTTCAAATAAAATGACCTGCAAAAATCATTGAAACAAAAGAAAAAAAGCTTTATATCATTAACAGCTTGAGTTCTTTTATAATAAATTAAAGTTCTTTCTTTTGTTATAAAATATGAACTTGAACTTGAAAAATTTCTTATTCAATTTTTTTTTTTCTCTTTCTCTTTTTAGTTACACCAACATCATCAAAATCAATAAACGCTGAGTTGATGTTTCGTAAAATTGCAATGTTGGAAGAAGAAAATAAATCATTACGCAGTGAAATTCATGAAGTTGTAGCTCAAACAGATGAAATAGAAGAGCAAGAGCGAAGAATTATGAAAGATCTAAATACCCAATTAAGTAACACAAATCAGCAACTGGACAGTCTCACATATGAACTTGAAAGATATAAAGAAGAAAATCGTCTACAATATGAAGAAATTGTTTCACTCACAAAACGATGTCAAGAGGCTGAAATGAGACTTCATCAGCTCACAACTGAAAATGATGAGACAACGTCCATGTTGTGCATTACCAAAGAAAATCAAGACTTGCTTGCGCAAGAGTTGGCAGAATTTAAAGTTCGTTATGCTGAGACTCATGCGTTACTGCTAGAAACACAAGAAATGTTGAAAAAATATGTGAAAAAAGTGCAACCAAGTGTGAGAAGTTCACTCATTCCTGGTGGTTTTACAAATCATTTCAACAATAGTTTTTCCTACATCAATGACTCATTGCAGTCTGAACTTCTAGACAGCCTTGACTCTGGAATTCTTTCTGATCCCGGAAATGTTTCAAAAAATTACAAATCTGTTAATGATACGATGCGATTTGTTCAAAATACAACCAAAGAAATGAAAACTTCGACAGATGTGATGTCACAAATTGACAGCACTTCAGCCATAATGAGTTCATCGGCATCACAATATCGAATGTCGAGTTATGCTCAGCCACCACCTTACAACGATAGCACTGGTTTCTATAGCACGATATATGGCACACCTGTTAATGTTAAAGTACCAGAAATGGCACAAGAAGAAATTAATAGAAAAATGGGCGATATGGGCACACCAGGAGCGAGAGATTTAGAAGAAGCCTTAAAACGACTTACACCAGCTGAAATTTTATCGCGACGAGCAATGTTGTCATATTCACCTGCTGGAACTTACTCTTATGATGAACCGCCAATGTGTCGAACGCCTGAATCAATTATGTCAACTTTATCGAGCATTTGTACAACAAATCGTTGGCAAATGCCAAAGAAATTGGAAATTGTGAAACCTTTGGAAGGTTCAATGACATTGAATCAATGGAAAGGGCTTGCGACACCAACATTTGGTGGTTTATTACAGGAAAATATTCATGTAAAAGTTCGCGGTGAGAAAAAATTGGAAGATTTAGGTTTGCAAATGTATTCGTTGTCGGATCTTGAGGAAGATCCAGAAGATCATCCTGGAAAGCAATTTAATTATTCGCCTTGCATTTACACATATACAAATAGCACTGTTATGCATCCAGATGATGGAACATCAAGCATCACTTTCAGTCTCCCTCCATCACAAGTTTCATCGAGAATGCAATCAACTGTTGCTTCTAGACAGCCTACGTGAGTATTTTAACATAAGACAAGTATTTTAAGAGCAAGGATAAAGGAAATAAATGTTTGGGTTTGTGCAAAAAATGATTTATACTATTTATGACAAAAACATAAAAAAATTTATGTTGTATGCGACATCGTATCAACAAAAAATTCAAAAAATTTTCTTAATTTTCTTTCTTTTGAAACTTCTTGATTATCCTAGCATTTTGCTTTTAGTTACTAATAATAAATGTTATTTAATGCAATTGACTTAATTACAATTGAGATATTTAAGGAATATAATTCTTTTGTTTGCGTACGTGAAATTTTTGAGTAACATATCAAATTAAAAACGTCACGAAATAGTTAGAAAACAATCATTCTACAGCAAAAAGCCAACTAAATTTTTAAAATCATTAAATTGAAATTAGTTTTGTTTACAAATATTCTGTTACAAAAACTCTAGAGAAATTTTTCGCATTGATAATTCTCTTAATATATTTATTAATAAAGTTTTCAATTTTTCCATTTTAGAGCACCACCAACACCAAGGAACTTATCAAGAAGAAATTCCTGCAGTACATTCTCAGTTAATTTTGGTCTAGCATCAGTGCTTAATGAAAGAGGCATAAAAGCAATTACACCAAGCTGCTTAAACACTCCAACCGGTCAAAACTTTTCACCAACAGTTACTCCATGCAATTCTCCTGAGAGTTCATCACCAACACGTCCTTTATCACCCGAACCAGGTCCGTCAACGTCCTCAAATTTAAAGAATAAGAGTGCACTTTTGCATTTAGAAAAGAAAGCTTTGAGATCACTAAAATTATTAGAAAAAGTTGAGCAATTTGGATTAGATAACGTTATGGCAACAACACCATCATGTAGAATCAGTCCATTAGCACTCTATAGTTCCAATATTTACACACATCGATCAAGCCCGATGGCACAATTGACTAGTTTGAAGCATTTAACTGAAAAGAGAAATTCAGATGAAAATTTGAAGGCACATTTGAGCTCGAATGAAGTGAAAAGTCCAACAGAAGGCACAAGTAGCAGCAAATTTGAAAATCCAAAGAAACATCATTCCGAACGTAGCAAGAATCATCGTGTTCAACGAACGAGATCACGCCGTAATATTATGAGCAATCCACATGGTCAGCAGCGACAAGATCTCGGTACAGTTCATACACGTCCAGATTTGGGAAAAGTCGAACGAAAAGATGGAGAAAAATCATTAATGGGAGATTTTGTTGGAACAATTTCGTCACTTTTGTTTGGACGCAAAGGTGGATTTCTATAGATTGTGCGTTAAATGACGATTTCTCTACATTTCCAAGATAACTTTGTAAAATAGAATTGAATACACACAGACAGAAGAAGAAAAATATTAGAAAATACACACAACAGTTTTAAAACATTGTTTGCATGCCAAAATTGTTAAAAGCTTTTTCTGTTTGAGTTTAAAAATATAAAAACTAAAATAATGATGATAATCGGAGAAGTGTGTTTGTGATTACTGTGGTTCAGACTATGTGATATTGTATAAAAAAAATATTTAAATTATTATTAAAGTCATTATCAAGGTCTGATTATTAAGCGTACTAAAAAAATTTGAGAGATCAGTGAATGAATAATTGAAAGAGAGTAGAGGTAGGAACAATGGAAATTCTGCAAAAAAATCTGATAAATCGTAAAAATTTGGTTGAATGAGTTTAAAAGAAAAAATTAAAAAGAATATTGACACTTTTCATAAGAATTTAGAATGTTTCTAATTAAAATTAAATTATAATAATAGCTACAAAAAGCAATAGATAGCAAATTCAAGTTCTAATAATCAAATAATAGCAATTTGCTAGTTAAAATTTCCAAACCTAAAGTATTGTCAATAAACATTTAGCAAAAAGTTTATGCTAATTTGACATTAAAATTAAAAAGATTGTAAATTTTTTAAATTTATTGAAATGAGTCAATATTCTATTTTGAAAGAGCATTTTCATCTTTATTTCGGCTACTTTGGTTAAAAATTACAAAGTAAAATTGCTTGAAAAATGTTTATTGATTAAGAATGAAAAAGAACTGAAAAATATTGTATAAGAAGTTTTCTTGTTGATGTTGAAAAGAAAAGAATTGTGGGACAAGCTTCCAAAGAATTTTTCTTTAGAAACTTCATAGAAATATAAAGAACGACGTAAATCTGTATCAGATCTGTAAATGTCTTTTGTTTATCACCAAATTCAATGTTGTTGATCTACTGGTTCATAGCCAGTAGTTAAAATATAAAATGAAAAATAGCCAAAAGCTACAAAATAGATTCAGTTTTTATAATTTTATCAAAATAAATAAAATAAAAACCAAAACAAAATTTTAATATACATACTCTATGAACTAAAATAATATGAAAATAGAGAGTTAAATTTCTTTATCTAAAAATGAAAAAACAATCCAAAATGATATTTTTCTAGTCCCCAACTGCCTATAACTGAATTCCATCAGCTAATTTTAATAAAAAATTATGTTAAAAAAACAAAGACTAGAATACTTGAAGCATTTAACTAAAAAGTTAAATTTGTTTCAAAAATTCCAAATTTCTTCACTTATCTTTTAAAAACTCTCACATTTTTTCAACCGACTTCAATAACTTGATTGAGCTTGGATTTATTTTTATTTTTTAATTGTTCCTACTTTGATAATAATAATAAAAGATAAAAATTTGTCTACAACATGTCTAAAATAAATTAGTCAAAGAAATGACTGATAAGAATCAAATTACAAAGTCTGAACCTCACACAAATCACATAAACAAACTTCAAATCCAAATGAAATTCCTTGTAGATAAGATAAGAAACTTTTTTGCATGTTTAATTTGGCAAATTTCATTTTCTGAGAAATAAATTTTTGTGAAACTAAAAAGAAATCAATAAAGAAGCAAAAAAATATATTTATTGATATTAGAAAATTTGATGAACAAATTAATTGTGTTTTATGTGCAAAATTTTTGATATTTTTATCTAGTGCAATAATGAGGTAATACTGAATAACACTAATTAGGTATTAAGAGAATCATACAATGACATTTAAGTAAATTCACCTTCATTCACGTTCCGATTGATGTAAAAATAAATATTTAATTAGGTGTGCTAACAAATGAAATCAAATTTAATCAATTTCTAGTTTTCTGAAGCTTCCAATGACTTCATCATCATTTTGATTTGCCTTCAATTTATCAATTGGCACTTTTGACCAATCTAACTCGCTCTTCTTCGCTGTTTCTTGCAAAACATCAAATCTTGTTTTAACCAATTTCTCAAACTCTTCCATCATTTCAGCTTCTGTTTTTTCACCTCCACCAAGTTCCTTTGGAAGCATATTGAAATCAAAATCTTTGCATTGTTCTTTCATTTCTTCCCAATTGTGATACAAATAAAGTCGACTTTTGAGCTTTTCAGTTAAAGCACTTCGTGCGAGATCGAGTAGAAAGTGAGCGATTGATGGAAGATTCACGATATAACTGCCTTTTTGTCTTCCAGCTGTGATCGTTTTTACCATATCAATGAAATCCATCAAATCTTTTGGCAGCAACATGTGCTTTGAAGTGATGTCTTGATGATCATAAATAAGTCTAACACCAGAAATTTGCGTTTCTTCTTCTTCAATCAAAGCTGCCATAACAAAAATCGAGAGACGAATTCCATCAAAAACAGTATAATTTTCTAAATCGAGTCGCTTTGTTTGAACAAGAACAATGCGACAGCCTTCAGCATCACGACCTGACAGTGGGTAGCAATAACCGCTTTTGAAGATTTCCATTGCACGATCGAAATTTGGTGAACTTTCAGGAAAAAATTGTTCATATTTTTTGCGTGCAAGGTAAAACTTTTCGAAAGTTTGTGTTGCATCATTCATGTTGTATTTCTTCGCTCGTAAAAATTGAAGCAAATGAACATCATCTAAAATAAAATAGAAAAGGAATTTTTAGTGTAATTTAATTGTTTTAGTTTTGCAATTTAGTTTTGAAAGCTTTAATTATGATAAAAACCTCAAAATATTTTATTTAAAAATAACGGCTCACAGACAAAAATTTCGAATTTTCGAATTTTCAAAAATTTTCGTAAGATGCGCGCCAGTAAATCATAGTTTGTTTACAACATTTTATTTGTGAAAAATAAAATAAAGAATTTGCAAGTTCTGAAAGGATTGAGTCAGAGTTGTTAATCTACTGGTCCGTAGCCAGTAGCCAAAATCTACTGTAGAAAGTAGCTAAAAGCTGCAAAGTAGATTTTACTTTTTCAACTCTCAATCATTGAGAGTAATGAAACATTGCAATTATAATTGAACTAAAGATTTAGTTCAAGTAATTAGTCGTAAATCTGTAAAACATTTATTTGCTTAAGATTTCAAAATTTCTTTATTATTTCAAGCACTTTTTTAATTAGCATCTAACCACAAAGCAATGAAACGAAAAGAATAGAAAAAGATGGAAAGAGAGCGAAGAAACAAATTTTTTACGTTAATTGAAGAGCGACTTTATTTTTTTTTTTGATGACGTGGAATAAGGCTAATAAAAAAATTCTTTGATCAAAAGTCACATCATATTGCTTGTTTATTGTATGCCGGTCAATGTTTTATTGACAACACAAATGTAGACTTGTTGGAAATTCCATTTAAGACAATGCATGTTTCATCTTCTTTTGCTATGATTTTAACAAACTTCAAAGTTTTCCGTTCCACAAATTCGCAAGTTTTTCACTCAAATTACTTTTCTCTTTTTTATGTCTACAATTAAATCGCAAATTGTGTGTAATTTTCTCAACTAGTTAACTAGCCCACATAGCGTTAACAAAAAAATCTCTATGTTAAAATTTTCAACACAATACGTGCAGTAATCTTTGAAACCATACCCAAATAGTCAAATAAAAAAGTGAGAGTTATTTATTTTCTTTTCTTTCATTTCATTTGTCCTTCAACATAGCGCAATACATATGAAAAATAGCGGAAGATTAAATGACGAAACAGTTAGATATTTATGAAAGTTTTTCAATTTCAACTTACCTTGACGAACATCCTTTAAAAATGAATGCTTAGAAATCCATTCACGAAATTGTTGAAGTGATTGGTCCTTCCTTGTATCAGTTTCACGTAACTCATTTTTTGCCTTCTCAATGAAAAAATTATCTAAAGTCATGTCAGCTGAATAAATTTACACCTTTTAAACGATTGAAGATCTAAACGTTAACTGACTCGGTCTGTGTGCTTTTAGGTCGAATGAAGAGAAAGAAATAACTGGTTTCTCTTTTTCTCTCAGTTCTTTCTTTCTATGGTAAAGATCTTACTCTTGCATGTACACAAAAGTGTTGAATGTTGATTGTTTGTAAGAAAAAAAGATGATGTTTTAATTCAATGTTTTTGTAATGATAGAAATTTACTTACAATGTGATGTGATCGTCTTTAAATTTCTGAAGTTTTTGTTGTAAGTTTTTCTTTCTATTTTGAAGAATTTATATTTGCTTAAAATTTGATTATTTGTTTGATGATGATGATAAAGTCCTATTGCTCCACTGTGAAGCGTAGGGCGCTTATGAATCTTTCGATTCTGTGCGAGCTCCATCAGCTCTGTGAAACTTTTAGCCTGTTGTGCTGCTTTATCATGGACAGATGATTGCCAAGTGATGGCAGGCCGTTTTTGCTTTCTTCTGTCCGGCGGGCTCCATGACAATGCTTTTCTCGTGATATTATTATTTGTTTGATTATAATAAAAATGTAAAAACTTATGTAGTATAATGGTGAAGTAAGCAGATGATCGCTTTAATAGCTACTTGGTTTGATTTGTAAATATTGTTTACCGATAATAAATTCTTCGGCTACTCAAGTGCTTCAGAACCGTTTTAGAAGGTAGGTTACTCCATAGGAATGATAAGTACCTTGAAGCAAACAACAAGTCGTTGGTAGCAGTCATTTAATTTCGTTATAAATTTGCAAAAGCGCAGATAATTTGATCACTACCTTGTGTAGTGTTGTAGACAGGATTAGGAAAAAATAGACACTAGTCTGTAAGTTAATGGTAGTTTTGAATGTCAAAAATTATAAAATCCTGGGTAGTAAAATAGAAAAAAAAAGTTTTGGAAAATTTTTATTGTTTTCAGCCAATTTCTTGTATATTTTGACCATGATTGTTCACTCATTATCTTACTATTTAATTGATTTTTAAGAAAAAACTAGAAATAGAATTTTTAAATGAATTTTGAATTATGAATAGTAAAAAGCTTTGAAGATTTTCCTCTTTATGTAATTGAGTCTAAACTTTTTTTACGTTTCAGCAAATATTCATGACAGAGAAATTTATTCTTTTAGGTAAGTAATTTATTTTATTAATTAAAAATGGCTAAAAATTGTTTTTAAAAATATTTTTATAGAAAATTAATCCATTCACCTTTAAACTTATAGAATATTTTTTAAAAAATAAGTTTTAACTTTCCATATTAATAATAGTTGTAATAAGACAACTTTCATCGTTTTCATTAGTATAAGTTTTGATTTTTGACCGATATTCTCCTCTCAACATGAATTTTGGAATGTGTTTACCATCAAATGTTGCATTTTTAATTTCAATGTCCTTGAATAAGAATTCAAAAAATTATTTCGATCTACATAAAATTTAAAAATTCTTACCAAGTAAGGACATTCATGAACGAAATCAGGAATCGCTTCTTTAAGTGTCTTGTAAGTCATTAAAAAAAGTGGATTAGTCGTTGTTGCAATATTTGCAATTTCTTTGCAAACTTCTTTCTTATTAAAATTCAACATTGGTTGAAATTTTCCATGAACTTTATTTTCCAAGGTTCCAGATATCTTTTTATTTAAAATTATCAAAATTGTAATTTTTTTTTAAAATATTCAAAATGATTTTACCCAAAGCTTATGAACAGGTTTTCTAAAGGTAAAAGATGCACTAATTTTAGAATCTTCAGTTGGATTGAATTTGTTGGCAGAGCAAGTGTAATTTGGATAGATTGAATTCTCTGTTGCTTCTTTTGAACACTCACAGGAATGTTGCTTAACTGTGTAAGTGGAAACTGTTAAAAACAGAAGAGAAATAAACAAAAATGCCAACTGCATGGCAAGGGAATTAAAATAAAACAAACGAGAGTTTAAGGAAAATTCTTTGATTTTATAGTTTGGCTTTTAATTGCTCAGAAATTTTAAACTCGTGGTTGCAAAAATTGAAGCAATTTTAAAGTTGACTGAATTTTAAAAATTGGAATTTCCTATGACAACAGTGTACAAAATAGAACTTTCAAAGTGACTTTTGATGGTAAAATTTTTCATATGGATTTTATACAAATATGCTTAATTAAGCAAGGTAAAACTTTCTATAGAAAAGATTGATAAATTTATTATAAAAATTCAATGCTTTATTAATTTTTCAGATGAGTTCTTGTTTAAATAAATTGAAATTTCATATTTAAAAATTAATTTGTATGAAAAGCATTAATTATGTTAAAATCAACAAAGTTTTATTTTTTCATTCAGTAAATTTGTCATAAAATAGCTTCTTTTTAACATGAATTAAATTCAATTAAACGGTCAATAATTCAATTATTTTATTTTATCAGTTAATTTTTTGATGCTGCAAAAAGTGTGAAATAGATTTAAATGTTACATCATTGCTGTGATCATGATTGATACAAAACGATATAGCCTTAGTTTAATGTACTGTATCATTAACAAAGTACTATCTCAGGTCAAAAAAATAGCAACTTTTTCTAAAGTCATTCAATTGAGCATAACTTTTGATTGAAATCATCTAGTCTCAATCTGTAAAATGTTAATTCTTCAGAATGTCTCTAGCTTTCCAACAATACCAAGAGTTTTGACCAAAGCTTAGTAGTTTTCCCAATATTTACAATTTTCGTAAACAACTAGTTTTGAGAAAAGCAAAAAATCGCCATTTTTGGCATTCTTTTGCTTGTAACTTTTGATTTATTTGACCAATTGCTTTGAAACTTTGCAATATTATTGCTACAAGCTTCATTATTATTTACTTAAAGTTTCAGAATTTTTCAGTATTGCATTTCTGACTTGCATGGTTTTGAGTAAAGCTATGTTCAAGCGATTTTCTATGGTCATTTTCTCAAAAATGCTTCAAGCAATTTATATGAAATTTTCAAGATTTCATAATACGAGTTCAAACATTGTTTCTGCATCAAAAGTTTGGAGCTCTGTTTAGACTAGTCTGAGAATAGAGCAGAAAATCCAACATGGTGGCTAAAAATTTCCCGAAAATTTCATGTTTATGCAATATTTTGCAATTATTCCTTTTGAAATCTTCAAAGGTCTAATGAAAATCTTAAAATAGAAGTTATAAGTGATTTATAACAAGTTATTTCAATGCTCTAGCTGGTCATTTAATATGCTTCTAAAGCGCTCAAAGTTGACAACAAAACGAAAATTTCGAAAAGTAAACAAGCGAAAACTTTGTAAAAATGGAAATCGTATTTCTTGCTTATTTTATGCATTAATAATGTATTTCCAACAAGGTTGCAGCTTATCTCGGCTTATTTGAAAGTTTCGAATTTTTCGCTTGTTTACTTTTTGAAATTTTTGTTTTGTTGTCAACTTTGAGCGCTGTAGCAGCATATTAAATG
>JACWBX010003455.1:5393-16150 GCA_014622435.1 Polypedilum pembai
GATCTTGCCAGTAAATAAATTTACATATTTTTTATTTCATATTTCAGTCTTTAAACTTTGAATATATAAATTGGTCTGTTTTTTAACAACTCATAGCATTAAATCCTGTAGAATAGTTTTCTAAATATTTTTATATTCTAAAAATTTGTAAATAGCAAGAAAAGCAAATTTTCAACTCAACTTCTGTTTGTCGTTTCTGTTATCATCGTTCGTATATCAACCATTCTATTATTTTCTTTTAAGTGGATATAAACGAGAAAATTTTTGTTTATGAAAGCGAAATTCGCATAGCGAAAATAGCAGTGAGAGAGAAGACCTTTTGACAATTTTCCTCTGTATAAAATAAATTAAAATTATAATCATCTAATGAGGTCATAAAATTTAATAATGCTAAAAAGACTAAAAGCAAGAGCCAAGGAGGCGTACGAACGCTAGCATGAATCTAACAATTTTCTATGTGTTGTCCTTTAATGGCTGATGGCACTGTAGAGATTTGAAAGCATGAAGGAGGTTAAATGTCAATTGCCAATGACTCTATCTCACTCTGCTCAGCTCCACACCGCTATCCTTTTCATTTGTTTTATGGTAATGTTTTGTCGCTTAATTAATGCATTGTTTTCCTCAGATTTTATGTTTCGTGAAATTGCTAACTGTTGTTTTCCATCTCTTGCCCATTCTCTTTGAAATTGACTTGTACGCCATTAATTTAAAATGCTAAGTAGCGAATGGTGAGTAAGAAGGAAATATTTAAAAGTAAAATGTGAAATCTATAAATAAGCACTTAAATACATACTGATTCCCTAGTAACCAAAAATACGTTACAACTTTCCGTTTACTTGCCGTGGCATGCAACAAGCATATAAACGGAAAGCGTAACGTATTTTTGGTTACTAGGGATTAAAGATAAATTGCGCGACAATCGACTTCGCGCACGGAAACATTAATGATATACATTTTAATTAAAGAAAAGTGCAACCACGTGAACACAAGAAAGCTTTAAAGATAAAATAATAAAATCAGCAGTGGTTATTTATGAATTCAATTTTTATTTTTATGGTAAATTCTCTTCTTTCTTGTTCTCTCTTTGAATTTTCTTTTTTCTCAACGAACGACTAGCTATATAGCTTTTAATTTTAATCTCCAACAAAGAGAGAATTAAAATATTAAAAAAGTGTGAAGAAGTGTAAATAAATTGCAACCGAGATTATATTGTGGTAAAAAATTAAAATTTATGACTTTTAAGAGCTTTAAAAAATATACAGTTTTATGCCAGGCGAGGACACTCAATCATCTTTAATGATCTTTTGCGATCTTTTATGATTCTTTCAAATTTTTGTAATTTTGTACATTTTGTGACAGAATTTAACTACAAAATAACTTTGACCATTTAGTTTATGCTCTCTTTATTGGTAAAACCGTTTTATTCATTGAGAAATCAAGTAAAAATGAAGTTTGAATTTTTGTTTTGAAATATAAAACTTTTGAAAAATGTAAACAAAAAAGAAAATTTTAATTTTCTGCTTAAATGAGCATTTAAACTGCAATATGATGATAAAATATGATAGCATAAATCCTTATTCAGCATTTTAAATTATTTTATTGAAAGCAATATGTTTATTTTATCAAAAACAAAAATGTGTGATCTTGAATGATCTTTTGCGATCTTTTACTATCCCTTATGATCTCTTATGATCTTATCATGATCTTTTTTCGAGTGTTCTTGACTGACAAGAAGTCGCTTTTAAGAGGGCTGTTTATACATTCAAGTTTTATTAGCGCATTTTTGGTAAAAAAAGACAGCTTATATCAAGGGGATATTCACTGGGGCGAAGAAATTCGCTTATTTTTCGCGCATCCTTTGCGCGTTTCTCTCATTTTCGCACACTCGCGCATTTCTCGCATTTTACAATTTTTCGCGCTTCGCTCCAGTGATCATCCCCTTGGCTTATATATTCACTTTGGCTGTTCGGCTGGCTGGCTGCGGCCCGGCTGAGGCACGAGATCTCGAAAACTATGATGGCTAGAGACTTACGGTTTTTGTGTTTGATTTGTGCTATTGAGTTATTGGTGGCAAATATAGTTTAAAAGCTGTCACTTGTTGCATTACTCGAGAAATTGCGAATTAAATTTTCCAGATCGAAAAATGTAAACAAAAATTTTTGCGGCTACGCGTTTTTTTCGCGCCTTTTTTAAATTTCAAATTTCATTTAACCGTTATTTTAACGCAAATAGAATCTGTTTTTAAAGAATGAAATTGTAAATCAAAATCAATTCAAATCATTGCGAAACTTGAATAATACGAGATTAACGCATTGAATTTTCATATTTTCAAGTTAATAAACGGAAAATTGATTGCGATGGATATTTTAATAAAACTTCGTTTGGCTATAAACTATTAGAATTTGTATTCTAAAAAGCTTCTGAAAACTTGCTTTAATTAACTTCATATACTCACAGAAATTCTGTATGTTGTAATCAAATTAAAAAGCTGACAATTAAATATGAAGTTTTGCAATTTAACTTTGCTTTAGCAATCGTATTTACGGTAAAGTTTCCGTTTTTAAAAACGAATTAACTAACTCTCTAATTTGTAGCAAATACTGATCCGTGGCGCCAAAAATACACCGATCTGCATCGATCATCTCAATTGAGAAAGAAAAATTGATTGAATAAATAAAAAAATGATGAGTCAATAACCTTTTAAATAATAATATTTTAAAACCCAGACAATTTATGCTTTTAGTTTCGAAGTAGTAATTATGAAGTGAAATATAACATGCCACAACGTTTCAAAATAATAAGTATACAAAATCCTAAGATGAAAATAAGTATACTTTTTTTATTTTCTGTTCAGAGTCAATGATAAATGATAGGTACATGATACGTCTGTTAACTCTTTTCAATTTGAAGGATAAAAATATTCAATACACATACGCTCATCTGCGATATTAATGTGCAAAGGGCTTTTGATTTTCTTCTCATACTCCATTACTGATTATTTTACAACTTTCTTCTCGTATGCTCAACCACAACCTGCCTTCGAGATCTCATGTTTGCCATTGCTGTTTGCATTCTCGCAATTTTTTGAGTTTCTTGTGCTTTGCCTTCTGGTAGAAGCATGCGGGTGAATGCTCTTAAGTTTCGCTTTTAAATTTATGATTGCAACGTTTGAAATGCTGAACCATTTTTTTGTAACATAAGCAAGAAGAAGAGAAACAGCATTTTCTGAATTGAAAGGGACGACAACGAATGGCTTGAAAGGGGAATAATAAAAAAAAGTGCAGAACATTTGAATATAAATCTTTTTTACTTGCCGTCTGCAAACACTCTTTTTTTTGGTGAAATGAAAATTGAGCAATATCGATATATATAAAAGCCGTTTGTACAAATGGCTTCAAATAGTCGTCTAGGATATGTTGAGCTGCTGACAAAAATAAATATACAAAAAACTATAAAGCATACATATATGTGTGTGTTTTATGATTCAAAAGCAATTGAAATTTAATTATTGAACCATAAGCCGCTCCTATTGAATATCAATAAACTAAAATTGAACTACTGTTGACTTTTAATTCGCAATAGATTGAAGCAATAGAAATTCTATGCTTCCTCTTTTTATAAGAGATATTCAATTAATATTCTTTCTCTTCTTTCATTCTTTTGAATTAAATTACAGTCATTGCAGCAATGAGTAACGAGTTAGATTTAGCCAGTCATCAATATTTTTAATTAAACTACTGCTTTCGTTTTATCAATATCTTTACAAGTCCAGACGTCATGAATGAATGAATAGAAAATTAAAAACCCTCTTTAGCCCCTAATATGTACTCGACTTGTTTTTATAATATCAATACTCATATCATACAATATTGCATTGATTCACTTCTCATGTTTTCTGTCGGAATTATTGAATTGATGACTGTACTGTTATAAAGTTTATTAAAGATTCGACTTTTATTGCATAGCTTTATTGAAATTGGCAGTTCTTTACTTTCTCTTCATTAAACTGTCATCATATCATTTTAAGTCACATCGAAGGGGAGTGAATATTGAAAGTTTTTGTAAAGTTAAATGGCGACTTTTCAAGCTCAGGATTATGAACCTGTCTTTTTTTTTATAAAATATTCACAGTTTTCTCTTCGCACACATAAAATAAAAAAGAAATAATTTCCTTACTTTTACGTAATTTTTCACATGTCAGACTAACTAAGTGTTGCCGTCTATAATTCACACACATTCACAAAAGCGAAAAGGTGATAACACTTAAACATTAGTATCTGTTAGATGACATAATTTTTGGTTAATATTAAACAGACTATGCAAGTGAAATGTATGAAACTTCAAGCGAAAAAGAGAAAAAGAAGGATGGTATAGAGAAAATATATGTACAATAAAGAATATTCTTTCTTTGCAGTGTCTAACTAACGAAATTTTTTTCTGTAATGTATTTTTAAGATGCCGTCTTGTTACAGTTTAATTTAGATATTTTTAATGTTGAATTTTTATTTTTAAAATATTATTTGATAGGTAAATGCTTTATGAAAATGCGCTTTAGTTACTTGATCTTTAATTCTTCTCTACCTGCAAACATATGATATTTCTATGAGAAATAAAGAAACAAGACTAAAAAGATTTACTTTTTACACTTTATATATTTCATACGTAACGGTAGGTAGGCAGTAATATTAGAAATGTACGTTTAAATGCGAGGCAGAATATACTATCAAGATTAACATTATTACTTTAAAGCTCAATGCCTATGCTAAGTTTAATTTAGTCATCACTATCGCCATTGCTATAATTCCAATTACATATGCACAGATTCTTAATTTCCTTCTAACTCATCATTTCACAATCGATATGATTGTTGAAAGAGCAACATCCATGTAGAATAGAGAAATAAACAAGAACAGAAATGAGAATAAAAAGTTTGTTACATAAATAACTAAAAACAAATTAAAATAGAAGTATATCATGTTATATATTCTGTGATAATGAAATTTTTCATGACCCACTCATTTCAGCCGCTGTCTTTTCAATGTTTTTGTCGAGAAAAAGGAAAGGAAAAAATGCTTACGGAGCAGCAACAGCAGTTTTTTCAACTTTGATGTTTCAGTTCCTCCTTTGAATTACATTTGATGATGATAATATTTTGCAGAAATTTTCACCATCACACAGATTTTTTTGACATAAACACCTATCAACAAAGAAAATAAGAAATGAAAACTTTTGTGCATCGATGAAAGTCACCAAAGTTTTTTTTTGCTGCACAACAAAATATAGCGACATTTTTGTCATTTCTCAATTTAACCCGCTTATCTACTCGGGAGTATTAAAGTTTTTCGTTTCAGCCACAACATAAAAACATTGATGCATGAGACTGTTTTTGAGAGTTCAAAACAGAAAAAGAGAGAATGATGCAACACACCATTATCTAAATCAACTTTCTTATTCCAATTCAAAACTTTAAAAGAGTAACTTTTTAGGATAGTTTTGAATTAAGAAAAAGAAAATCTCGAATTGTTTTGCCATTAAAGTTGTGTAACTTGCTTCTATAAAATAAATTTTCAATATTTTTCCTTCCTTTTCACTGGTAGTTTTATCTTACTTTATTTTCTTTTGAAACACAAAAACTTTATCCTTCTGTCTTATTGTGACTCCATATATGATACTTTGAGTGTAACAATAATAACAAGAATTAATATAATACACACATTGAAAGGGAGATATCTTTACCAAGAACTTTTTCTCACTAAAAGTTGCCTATGGCACATTGCATTTTTATTTGTAAAACTCTTTTATTCTACTTGACATCTCGATATGGTTTCTTTTTGGGAATCAAATTTTCATTTGAACTAAATAAATTTTAAGTTTGATATTGATGAAATACACCAGCGAAAAAATCATAGGAAGAGTTTATTTAAATATTAACATTACATCAAACATATAGTTATATTAGATATGATCACATTTTGATATCATAATTTTTTGGATAATGTTGTCCTTTTATCATTTCATATTTGGTTTTATCACAGCAAAACGAAGCAATAATGTAACAAAAGCGACGAACTTTGGATAAACAACAAAATTCAATGCAATCTTCTTCATGATGATAATTACAACCGTCAATGCCATATAAATACATTTGTCCGATTTTTGTGAATTTATCATGTGCATCAGTTGCATTAGAAAACTTGATTAGTTCTTGATTACAGCTCGATTTGATTAAGGAATCGCGTAAGTAGTAAAATAAGTCACTTATAGAGTACACTTGAAGTTCACGAGCAATTTGATACTCGCAACCTCCTATAAAAATTTTTTGAAGTGTGCGTTTAGTATTATAAAGAGTCTCGAAATTATTGCTCGGATGTCCTTCAGCAAAAAACATCGGAATTTCATCAAGTGGATGAAGAAAAGAGATGATCTTTTCTAAAATCAGAACATAACTACGTTCTCCAAACTCTTCATTTTCATTTTCATTCGGTAATGGATATCTATGCTTATTTTTTGATTTTTCTCTTGCCATAAATGCAGTGCCAAGCGGTAATGGTCCTGGATTAATTCTGATTTGAAAAACATCGAATATTCCACGTTTCAAGCTGAATTTTGCTATAGCTAATTCGCAAGGGAAAACATCACGAGGATCTTCATAAAATGTTTCCGTAGAAACAATATAGAATACTTTATCGTCCAATAGACCTAAGTTTCTTGCATTTTCAATAGCTTTTTTGACGTCTTCTTCACAAATTTTTATTCTTTCTATTTTTAGTCGTTTTTTGAATTCCGATTGCGGTGTAGTGTTGCTTAATGACTTACCGCTAGCTGGTAGTCTAAGTTCAAGTTTTATTTTTTTAGCTCTTTCTTTATATTCTTCCTTTTCATTTTCAGACAGTTCGTTCCATTTTTGTTGTACTTCATGATAACCAATAAATCGATATGATTTTTTTTCCTTGAAATCACATTTTTTTATTAAATTATGAAAATGCTTGGAAAGAATATTCTACACTTACCAAAAGGTCTTCTCGAAACAAGTTAAAAGCATTTGGCTTAGAATTTTTGTTCTTTCTCTTCATCATCAATAATTTTGTATTAAAAATGAGTAAATTATCAAAAAACTGGAGATAAATAATTTTCTTTCACGAATTGTTTAAAAATGAGTGTTGCTCAATTGACCGAAAATAAGTTTGCTCAGATTTTTTAAAATAGTTCTTTTTCAGATTTACAGATTTAGAATATAAAAGGCTTTTGTGTCTAAATATAAAATGGTCTTTTCAAATATACGGACGGCTATTATAATCGAGGGAAAACGGTAGATATTTTTCCTAACTTTTTTATGCTTACGAATAAAAAATTCTAAGCGTAAAATCGCCATTCCCAGTCAATATCTTGGTTAATAGCATAAGAAAAAATGAATATGAATAATTAAGTCACAGTCACATGAAATCTTAAATTTGTGTCTGAAAATTAAGTATTTGTATAACTATTTGTATGAATTGTAATGCACAAAATGCATATATGAACAAGTTTTTGTTTTATTTTATTCTGAATCCCGAGTAACCAAAAATACCTTATGACTTTCCTTTTACTTGCCGCAGCATGATAAAGACATATAAACGTAAATTGTAACATATTTTCGGTTGTTTGGGTATAATCACAAAGGAGAATAGTGGAATGAGTCAAAACAAAAAAGAAAGAGCACACATATTTTGAAACGCAGAAGTTTTAATCTGTGATCTGCAATGTTTTCTCTTGCTTCTTTTACATTCATGAGATAGGATTTGCACTTGTTTTTCAGTTACAGTTTTGCAAAATTAATTAAAGAGTGAAGTGTGAGAATATAGCAATGATGTTGATGGCGAAAAAGTTTTTCCCTAGAATAAATGTTATTTAATTTATTTAAAAATTTTTTATAATGGTTTCTGAATAATATGGATAATGAGAATTAACTTATAGTTCCAGACACACACATACAATACATTCCTTCTTCTTTATCACTATTTTAAAGAAAATTATTAATTTTTTTAAATATATTTTTGAATTTAAATGAAAAAAAAGTCTCTAAATTATTCTGTAACCTTGCTTGCTGCATATGCACTCTCAACTCTTTTTATGTCAACATTTTAAATTATTTATGGTTTCAAACGTTTTGCTTCATACACCACGTTCGCACACATGTGTGTTTTAACAAAAAACTTTGCCCTTTTTATGTGAATGTACATCATTACTACTACCATCACTTTTCTCATCATCGTCATATATGTATTCATTCCTTTAACGTTTTATCCAGTTAAATTTAATTTTTCCTCCTTCACCTCACTCTGTGTAGTACTACACAAAGGCGACAAGTGATGCGACATGCATGTTAGGCGAATCTATTAAAATCATTATGCATTATGGCATTTTCCGAATGTAGGCGTGTGTACAAGTAGAAAGACTCAAAAAATTAAGCTTCGTTATGAAAGACTCATACTGCATAAAATTCACACTCTTACTCTATCTCTTGTGCTCTTCTAAACTCTTTCTCTTTAATGAATTTAATTATAAAATGTTTTTTATGTGTCTATATCTGCAGAAATGATCAAAATTAAATCATATGAAGATTGAGTGTGTGCATTATCTTATAAAATTAAGGATAAATATGTTTTACTTCAGACATTATATAATATTAGTGGTCATAATTGTGGGCACTCTGTTGCAAGAAAAATAGACGGTTTCATTGTGTCATTAATACTATCCAAATTTCAAAAATAACACCATATAAAAATTGCTCGATAATTTTTACTTTAGGTTGAATTTATAAACTCATCATTCCATAAACATAATATTTTGTATCTCATTAAAAACAATTTAATGAACTTATGAAAAATTTTCAAAAAGAGAAAAATGCTTATGTAGAAAAGCTCATCATGTGTAAACTCAATTTTGTCTAGCAAAGTTTAAAATTAACCAAATTACCGGAAATGGTTTTTATCATACATGTTTTTTTGCGTAAGTAATGATACTTAATGAATGTACAAAATGTAATCTTTCGTGACATCAAAGAAAGTTAAAAAAAAGCATGTATTTACATATCTTTGCAAAAAAGTAAGTGAAATGTCATATGTGTGTGACTAATGACGTAAAGTAATATGATCTTTGGTACTTTCATTTTCTTCGTGATTCTACACGTGCTGATTTTGTTCAAACAATGCAATTTTTTAGAGGATAAATTTGATATATAAAAACACTTGAACTACATATAATCTTGCATAATAAAATGAGTTCATTATACAGTTTAAAGCACATGGTTATATCTAGCTCCATGCAGATGAGAAAACGAAATAACAAATGACGAGGACTTTACTTATTTAAAAAATTCATTTCCTGAAGCAAGCAGTAAGTAACATGCAAAGCAACTTTATAATTTTTTCCACATGTGACACGAGAAATCAGTCGAGTTTCAACGAGTTCCTGCTTGTACCTTCATCTTGCCGGTTACTGCTGTGTTTTTTGATTATATTTTACATGAACATTTTGAAAATATATAAAAGTATAAGAATAAAGTTTGAGTGAGTGAATGCTCACATTATACGATATGTTGAGTCAAGTGAAATAATGAAATTTCATAATTCGAATGAATGAGTGTATGTGTATGAGAAGAAAATTGAAATTTAAATCACAACTGTTTGTATACGCCATACGTGTATGTTTATATTTTCCAATAAATAACAAATTTAATTTAGAGAGGAACTCATAGCATTAATATTCATAAATATTCAATTTGCTACTGTAAAGAAAAATTTTATCATGTGAACCCATACAAATGAAAGAAAGAAAAAAATTTCTTCAATGAAAAAAAAGAATAGAGATTATTTAATTTTTAGAGTTTTAATTGCAAGAGGAAATTCAATATAATTGAACTAATTTTCAACATTAAAAAATTATACTTCTCTGTGACAATGAGCTAGCCCGAAAAAAATGAAAATGTGGTATAAAGTACGATTGCATTACCTTTAAAAAGATTCATTTTGAAAGCTCTTTAGGAGTAAAATTTTTTTCTCCTTTTTTTTATAAAAGTGTTGAATGAATAAAAGTCGAGTGAGTACAATCCATGAATTTTTCATTTAGTTTTCGTATCTCGTCGTTCCACTGTTATTTTGGTATGTGAAAAATCACATCTCAAACAAGCGACATGCTACATACTAACGAAAAAGATATGAAATGAATAAAGAAAAAAGTGAAAAGAATTCTCTTGCTTTCTTCAACACTTTTTTATCCAGCAGTGCAATGTCAAATAAAATAGTAGAGGATTGGATTATAAAATGGTTCCATAGAAACCGCTTGTGGTGGGATTTTCTAGTGAAGTTCTAACATTTGGCATTCCTTGGTGACATTCGACATAACTATGAGAACATTCTTTCATTATCATCGACTTTTTGTCTCTTTTCTTAAGTACACTAACACACTATGCGGCAAAAAACGAAAATTTTGGAAAAAATTATTTTTTTGTATTTTATTATTTAGCATTATATTCTGATGAAAACACCACAAAAATTAAGTTTCTAAGTGCTTCCGTTGCGGAGATATGGCCATTTTTGTAAAAGACTAAAATAACAAAATTTTGAAATTTGGCACTTCACTTTATTGGCTCTAACTTACTAAAAAAGTGTCCGATTTTAGTAAAACTTTTTTTAAATTACAGATATTAAATGTGTTCGTATTTTAAATACAATTTGTTTAAAAATATTGTAACTATTGATCCACCAGAAGCTCAAAAA